>QEPC01004630.1:3851926-3862529 GCA_003113815.1 Sphenodon punctatus | reverse complement strand
GGGGGGGGGGAGGGGGCTGACCAGCTCAGAAGGGGGGGGGGGGTGGCCAGCTTTAAGCCCCGGTGAATCACGGCTGAGTCAGGGTTGTTTGTGCTCTTTTCTGGGTTATGGGGTTTTTTCACAAACTGGCCTTTGGTCCCTGCATGCACGGTCAAAGCTGCAACATACTCACCTCCCTGCCCTGTGATAACTGAAGCTCTTCTTTGTGTATTAGTATGAGTTACAGGGTTATCATGGCGCCTACCAGGTCTGCTCATGGTGGCAGGGGTTCTCGGGCTCGCCAGCTCGCTGGAGCCCCAGCTCCTTCTGGGGGAAGGGGGCGTGCCCGGTCAAGAGCTTCTGCCA
The DNA here is from genome assembly GCA_003113815.1 of Sphenodon punctatus. Lineage (NCBI taxonomy): Eukaryota > Metazoa > Chordata > Lepidosauria > Sphenodontia > Sphenodontidae > Sphenodon > Sphenodon punctatus. Next base: position 3,862,184 of record QEPC01004630.1, on the reverse strand, counting down.
CCATGGTTGCGAAGAGGGACATGGAGCAGCTGGACAGCGCTCCCAGATACACCATGCAGGATGTGATGCAGATGATAGCCATTGCATTGCAGACAGTTCACGCTCAGAGCTCGGGAGATGCGGCAGGGATCCCTCCGCCTCCAAAGCGGAGACGGAGTCATAGAGGGTGAGTCCCTGACCCGCAGCGGGCTGGAAGTGAGGCGGGCGAATCTGAGGTGGACCCGCAGAATGCTGGGAGCCGGATGGCCGTCAGGAACGTGGTGGGACGGATGCAGGCAGCCACGACGGATGCACCATGGACGAGCAGGATGCTGAACGTGCCCATGGACCAAGGTGAGGGGTCCATGGGTCCCGCAGTTGCCAGTAGTGTGGTTTCCGTGGGCCCAAGGGTCGTTGCCCCCGTCTGTAGCACGGGTGTAGCAGCGAGGCTCGCAGTTGCCAGCACAGTGGGTTCAGTGGGCCCAAGGGCCCTTGCCCAGGTTTGTAGCACGGGCGTAGCAACAGGGCCCGCAGTTGCCAGTACTGCGGGTTCCATGGCTCAAGGGTCGTTGCCCCCGTATGTAGCGCGGGTGTAGCTGCGGGGCCTGCAAGTGCCAGTACTGTGGGTTCCGTGGGCCCAGGGGTCATTGCCCCCGTCTGTAGCACGGGTGTGGCAGCGGGGCCCAGTCCTGCTGTTGATGGACAAATGGCTCAGTGGTACTGGGAGAAATCAGCTGCACTAGCGTTAGACGCCACTCCAGTGTGGGATACAACTGTAGTTTGCGTTGAGGTGCAAGCTACTTATGGGCGGCCTGGTTTTACTCCGGGTTTGCACGCCTATGCCATCCCCATCTATTTGCCTGGCGATCATTTATCCTCGTCAACTAAAGAGAAGATATGGCAAGGGGAGTTTCTTGACATCTTTATGCTGTTACATGGGGAGGACCCGGGCGACGAGGGCGCAGAGGACAACAAGGGGGAAAAGGGCAAGCGCAAGAAGCCATTAGTACCCAGGACTTGGGAGAAATGGTCCGCCTGCTTTTATATTTACATGGGGATGGTGGCATACAAATTCCCAAGTAGGGCTTGGCAGTTGATTCAGTACGCTGGTACCATCCAGAAGACCTATCTGGATTTTGGGGGGAAAGCCAGGCTCGAATATGATGAGATGTTTCGTCAAAGGGCTGTGGCTAACCCCCACACGTGCTGGGACATTATTGACTACAATATGCACTCCCAAATTATGGCTCTGCACTGCCCTGTTGCAGGCATCCGCACGGTAGTGGGGTGGTGATCCCAGGACCCTCAAGGGGAGCTTCTGGGAAACAAGTATACTTGTATTACAATGGGAAGGAGTGTTTTTGTTCCTGGTGTAAATATGCCCATTCCTGTTCCAACTGCAGAGGTGGTCACCCTGCCTCGTCTGCTTCAGGGGGTGCCCCGAGTCTGGGAAGCAGAGGTTTACTAATGGAGGCCCAAAACAGGAACGGCACGTGGGAAGTGGGGCACACCAAGCTGGCAGGGGTGCTGGGTCTGGCGCCTACGCCAATCAAGCTTGAGGTTCTCCGTCCCCTTTTGCAGTGTTACCTGAACAGGGTCGATTTTTTCAGAAGGTTTTGAGATCCCATATATGGTCCGTGGGTCAGCCAGACGGCTAACAACCTCAAGTCGGTGCGGGGAATGGAGAAGGTAGTGTGGAATAAGTTAAGCAAGGAGATAGCGGCGGGATGGACAGCAGGTCCGCACGACTCCCCTCCTCTTTCTACCCTGCGATGCTCCCCACTGAGAATAGTGCCAAAGAAGACCCCTGGGGTGTTCCATTTGATCCATCATCTGTCATACCCCAGAGGCAGTTCTGTTAATGATGGAATCGACCCCGTGCTGTGCTCGGTACAGTATATATCATTTGACGCTGCCATGCATACCATGAGGGCCTGTGGGAGGGGGGTTCTCATGGGGAAGTGTGACACCAAGCCAGCTTTCCGCCTCCTGCTGGTATCCCCGAGGGACTTCGACCTCTTGGATTTTTCATTTAATGGCAATTGGTGCCGCAGTATGTTTTTATTTGCCCATTGAGAAAGGGGCTGTGCCCCGAAACGCATCTGGGTTGCATATATGTAGTTGTGTTTTATATGTTCAATTTTGTCTTTTATATAATTTGAATATCAATATTTTCTAATAAATTGTAAATCTTCCTTTCCCTCCTTCTTTTTCTTTTGTGACTGGTCGTTTTCCAGGTGGGGAAGCTTTGTGTGCTGGGGTTGGGGTGTGTGTTTTGTTTTTCATTTAACGGCCAGTTTTTCTACAATAAAGCCATGTCCATGGGCTGCGCCATTTCCTGTGCGGCATTCGAGTGTTTCAGCACCATGCTTGAGTGGGCAGTCAAGGTCTGGGCTGGTTTACCTTCCATATCGCACTATCTTGATGATTATCTCTTCTCAGCGCCGGTGGGTACCCAGGACTGTGCCCATTTAATGACTGTGTGCGCTACGGTTGCAGGTGAGTTGGACATCCCATTGGCTGGGGAAAAAAATGAGAGTTTGGCAACCCGGCTCTCCTTTTTGGGCATAATCATTGACACAGTGTCTGGCACATCTAGCCTCGCTCCTGACAAGCTTACCTCTTTACAGGGGCTGATCACAGACACTTTGGGCATCAGGAAGGTGACACTGAGGGCACTGCAAACTTTACTCGGTCACCTGAATTTTGCCTGTAGGGTGGTAGCCCCAGGCAGGGCTTTCTGCGCACGGCTTGGCTGAGCAACTGCAAAACTGACAGCCCCCCACCACTGGATACGTATATTGAAGGGTATCAGGGCGGACCTTTTGGTCTGGCTTACGTTCCTCCAGAATTACAATGGGATTTCCCTGTGGTGGGAGGTAAGGCTACTGGAGGCAGACCTGTAGGTGGTATCTGATGCTGCGGGTAGGATAGGCTTCGGGGTGTTCTTTCAGGGTAGCTGGTGCGCCCAGCGGTGGCCACCGGAGTGGGCTGCTGCTGACCTTCTCAGAGATATAACTTTTCTTGCGCTCCTCCCACTCCTGGTCGCGTTGGAGCTCTGGGGTCATCGATTCTGGGACTCCCACGTGTGTTTCTGGTCAGAGAACCAAGCTGTGGTGCAAGTGGTCAACCGTCAGTTCAATAAATCCAGCAGAGTTATGGTTTTGGTTCACTGGATTGTGCTGAAGTGCCTTTCCATTAATATGTGTTTCTTCATCAAGTACATGCCTGGTGTTCACAATGATATTGCTGATTCCCTCTCTCATTTTCAGATGGAGCGGTTTCGTTCCCTGGCGTCCAGCGCCAACATCGACTCAGAGGTGATGCTGGAGGCTTGGGAGTGAAGGATAAACGAGGGCATTAGAACCGCCATTTCGAGCTCTACGTGGCGAGTTTATATGTCCTCTTTCCGGAAATTCCGCAACTTCCTCTTAACCCATGGGTTGCAGGAGTCATGAGTCCAATCCTTCCCTGCCACGTGAAGTGGTTCAAGGCGCACCTGAGTGGCTGTGGTTTAGCACCACGCACCATAAGGTGTTGCCTGGCAAACGCCTTTTTTAGCAAGGTGCGAGGGATGGCTACCCGTGCGCGAGTTACCAGCTTCGCAAGGTGGTTGATGGCTGGGCCAGGGAATGGGGGTCAAAGAGGGATACCCAGCAACCAGTCTCAGTTGACACACTGGCTCGCTTGCTGGCCGCAGTGCCCTGGATTTGCTCGTCCCCCTATGAGGTGTTGCTTTTCCGGGTGAGTTTTTTCAACTGGCAAGTTTTTTAACCAAGCCAAGTATGTGCACTTGAGACCTTGCATCTTCATAAATGTTAGACCCCTTGTCTCTCCCTCTGTTCCCCTTCCTATGTCTCTCCCCCAGCTCCTGTCTCTCAGATTGTAAGCCCTAGAGGCAGGGACTGTGTCTATTTTATTACTTTGTAAAGTGCCAGGTACACTGCTGGCGCTATATAAATGTTTATTAATAATAATAATAATAATAATAATAATAATAATAATAATAACAACAACAACAACTGCAATTTTGGGGGTATTATGGATCAGTGAACTGGTGCCTTCATCCCAGGGTGACCGGGGGGCTACTGCCTTGGAGTTCTGGGACATAACCCGCAGGGCCCAACACTATCATCACCACAATTTGGCGGTCTAAGACTGATCAGGAGGGGAGGGGTCAGCAATTGACGTTGCACCAGGTCCCGGTCGGGGTGCTTTTCCCGGTTGTGGCAATGGATGAATATCTGGAGGTTCGCCCACGTTTACAGGGCCCTCTCTTCATGCATTTCACTGGGGCATTTTTGACAAAATTCCAATGTTAGGCCATTTTTAAGAAAGGTTTGGAGGCACTGGGAATGTCACCTTCGAGTTACGGGTCGTACTCTTTCTGAATCGGGGCGGCTTCCACAGCGGCCGCGGGGGGTCTGCCTGCCTGCTTCTTAAATTAGGGTGATAGGTCGATGGCAATCTGGCGCTTATCGCACTTTCGTGAGGCCCTTCGCCCCCCCCATCAGTCGGTTTGACCTGTCTGTAATATTGCTGTTATGTTTTGTTATCCGCAGGCGCTGACCGATTAACAGCCGTCTGGATCTGTGGGCACAGCATTGTACGGTGGGCTAAATGCCACGCTGCTAGTTCTGACTTTGGTACACAGCTGGGCTATGGGCTCCATGCCTGCCCCTACTGGTTTGGGCTAAGTGGTATGCGCTGGGAGCACCTGATGCTTTCGCTGCTCCACAGATCAGAACATGGGAGCTCACGGCGAAATGAAGGGTAACATCACCAATTTGGCAGCTCGGTGGCCCCTAGCATCCGTACGGTGGTCAGATTTGCTTGCGTGTTGGGTCTGGCGGTATACCACTGCGCCAGGCAAGATAGAGCGCGCTAAGCGAAAAGTCAACAGGACTATGTGGGCGTTTATTGGTTGCTTGGGTGGCCGGGTGGTGCACTATGAATGGATCGTGAGCCAGGATGCAGGCCTTTTCCTATGGGATGGGGTACATTTATCTGTACAAGGGAATACTCTCTGGTTGGAGGACTTGAGAGCTGTCGTACATACTCATTTCGGGATACATGTGTGGGGGAAAGGGATGGAGTAACAATTTTCCTCCCCCCTTTTCGTGGCGGCTAGCGGGGTAGGAACCATGCTGTGGGTAAGGCTTCCTAAGAGCTGAGAGGTCGCGCTTGTACCCCGTTACCACTTGGGGAGCGGGGTGTGTGTGTGTGTCTTAAGGCCAGGGGCCCTTGCCCAGGCTCAGAATGGCTGGTTTGGGGCTGCAACCCACCCTGACCCAAGGGGAGGGTGAATTTGAAGGGTCGATTCACCTGGGTAGGGGGGCGAGATTTAGCTCAGCCCCCTTACTTGCTTTACGTAGCATAGTTCTTCTCCGCTATATGCACACAGGTTCTGTAACATTGTCGTCTGTTTAAGTTATATATACTGTAATAAAGTTGCAGCCAAGGCCTTTTTTACCCCAAAGCATGTCTCTCTGTCTGTTCTTATGGGTAGTGCGGGCACAATAAGATCTCACCATTTGCGACAGGTTTGTGAACCATGTCTGTAACAGTCCTTTTGGAGGCTCAGCATAACAAATTGGGGTATTGAATGAATGACAACAGCTACTATATTACATTCAAATATGAGCACTGTTTCTTGTTTATTTCACCTTAAACCTTGCCAGTGGTTGATAGCCATGGCAGATCATTGTAGATATAGGACATCAGCATATGTGTTCCTCAAGCAAATTTACCATGGGCTGATTTTAATTTTGTCTGATTTGGTTCTGTTGGTAACTTAGTACTCATATCATTTATTTACATAGCACTTTAATTCTGCAGGATTGTTTACAGCCATTATCTTAGTTATTCTTACAATGTCCATGTGAAGTCAATAGGTCAGTATTATTGTTTCCATTTTGCAGATGTGGCGCTGAGGATGAGAGATACTGTCCTTTTTCCTACTACTGATTATTATACTCTGCAAGATTTTAAAAATCTTTTTGGAAACTACTGAAAACAGCTGGGGGATCAAAAAGAGCTATTCTGCAAAAGAGTTCTGAAAAAATGGTCGTCCTCAGGAACTGCAACCACTGCTTCATGATGTTTCCTTCTATAGCCCCTGAACAAGTCGTCACAAGCTACTGAAATAAGACAATTGGCATGACAGAAGAATTGTCAGTAATGTATGATAAATAGTTGTCATTCACTTCCACTGAGATTATGTATACATACCTTACTGTTCTACTATGGCTGAAACCAAACAGACCATCACATTTTAACAATATAATTATCTACTAATGTAATAATGCCTTATTCCTCTTGAACACTTCAAACCAACAACAAAAGAAAAAATAAATTGTCATATCAAAGAAATGGTCGGCATAAGATATAGGAAATTGAAGACAGATTTGACACACACACTTTTCTAATTCCCCTGCCTAGGTGCTAGGAAACATATGGTACAGACCATTTATTTTAAATCTGGAATTTTGTGTGTTCTTTGGTTTTAACTTTACTTTGACATCCTTTTCAGGTTTTTTATCTAAGTATAAATAGAAGTGGAATGACATGATTGCTACGGAAGGACGAAAATACAAGTTTGTTTATCACAGATAGAAAATTGTGTATGGGGTGAGGTGATTTGTACTATTTCACAAGTGTTCGATTTCTTCTGCTGCTTTGGAACTTAACCCTTCCCTCTCTTCTGCTACATGAAAAAAATACAGTATGCCATATTCAGCCAGCAATGAGTGGTGGGCATTGTCATCTTGATTTATCTACTGATTGTTCTTGACTGGGAAGGCAGGCTGCACCAGGTGTTTTTAGTTTGAAGTTGAATTCAGAAGTAAAAAAATAAAATAAAATTAAAAAATCAAACTGATGGTATGAGATCATGAAATCACAGAACACCTGCAGCGTAAAATACACACCAATAATGCTTGGACTATGTGCTACTGGAATGAGCTGCTTTTAAAGTTGTTCCATCCAGGGAAGGAGAGAAAAACAAGATATGTTTATTTATATCAGTACCATTTAACCTGTTGCAAAGTTCCTATTACTTGAAAGCTTTTAAAAAAGATAATTTTCTTCATGAAACTGATTTATATTCAGCAAAAATCTGAAAATTCAACTTCTTTGCTTGAAATAGACTGTTAATATCACTTATTTCTGCAGGATATCCAGTATTTCTACATCTATATTGCTGCCCTTTCCACGAAAGCTCTTTTGTTTACCTCCATCACTTTATTTGGAGAAGTCACTGGAGCAGTATTTTCATTTGGAGAAAATACAGTAACATCACAATAACAGCAACGGTATCGATGCTGGTGGCCCCTCGATGCATAAAGAGTATACAGGTTCCATATAAAATAAAGTCTTGATCCTACTGATATAGACACATGCTTAGCTTTATGAACTGTAAGTGGTACAATGAAGAGTTTGTAGTATTAATCGTAATATGTTAAATTAAGCACACATGCAAATCTCTTCAATGTTAAGGCTTAACATGATCAGTCTTCATGAACTTTGTGTGCTCAGATATTTGTAACTGATAACTCTTCACTTGAAAACTATTCCTTTAATAGAACTTGCTGAAAACAGAACTTCTGTAGTTTTATACAACTAAGCAAACTGTTACATTTTTCTAAAGTCATCCCCCAAAGTGCAGTAATAAAACATCTCAGGCTCAATTTTAGGATTGATATAATTTTTCATTTTAAGGTCCAACATACTTTGAAGGACATGCACCAATAGTGACTGGCATGAAATAAAAAAAGAGAGAAACAGCCAGTATAAAATTAAATAAACCTTGGAAGCAACAAGTCCCAACAGTTGAAGAGACAGGCAGAAGTCACAGCTCTACTTTTGTTGATTTTTTTTTAATGTCTACCATTCATTTTTGGTACTGCCATAAGAATGTACTGAACTAGCTACTGTACTCAAACTACTGTAACAGGAGAGCCCAAGGAGCTCCCTCTTGTGTGTACCTGTGTGTGCTTGTGGGGAAAATACTGAAAATCAGACAGAAAAGACAGAAAAATGACATACTGGTAAGGAAACGTCCTGGCAGGGTAATTGTCATTTTGTGGACTTATTGAGCAAAACCAGTAATCACTGATTTCACAGGTATTTGGAGCACAGGTGTTCAGCTGATGTCCAGCTTTCTTTTAGTGGCATGTTCTGCCATTAAATCTACTAAGTCTCCCTGGTTTGAAGAATCAGAACCATCTACAGAGGAGCCATCGGTCTATGCTTGGTTCTTTAAAGACCCTTATCAAGAGCTAATTCAACTACAAAAACAAAAATCATTTAATAAAATTCAGGCTTAAAGCTTTAAGCTTAAGCTTAGTTGTGTGTGACATGCTCTCCATTTACATTTTGAAACATCCAAGCATCAGCAGAGGATAGCTCTAGGCAGTCAACAACATAACATTAACATTTCCCCAACAATAAACCTTAATATGTTTAATGCAAAAGGACAATAACTCAGTGGTATCCACAAGTGAGCAAGCTGGGATTGCCACCACTTTAAAAATGAAGGCAATAAACCTTAATGCAAAAGGACAATAACTCAATGGTATCCACAAGTAAGCCAGCTGGGATTGTCACCATCTTAAAAATGAAGGCATTTTTAAGTCAGACTGAAAATCATAACCGCAAAGTAACAGTGAAACCACCCTAAAGGAGAAACTTTCTTCCCAACCTCAAACACAGTAGTTACATGAAGCCAAGTATTTGAGCTTCATCTTTCATCCTAATTTAGACCATAAGCTTCTTGACAGTAAAACCAGGTCACTTCCAAGCCCTAATTCAAACATATGACCCCAAGAAGCAGCATGGATGAGAGAAAGCATTTGGAATGGAAAATGGTTTGACTATCATCATGAAAGCAGAAGAATATCTTTCTTCTGTCAGTGACTTTCTATCTTGAGAGAGAGTAGACTATCAGCAGCATGGACAGCAGGCCCATACACACATGCAGGTGTGTATGCACAGCGTTTTGGGATCTTTGGAAGGAACCTCTCTCCCTCCCCACCTAGCATTTTGAGTTCCATTTGGCCAGTCTAACACTTAGGTGTCTGCCATCATTTGGGGTTCCATGCATAGATGCTCACCCTCAGCTGGTGCAGCTTCCTGCACTGCACTTGTACTCTTATTTTTAAGACTGGCACTTATCAAAACCCCATGCTCTCATTCAAACTTTCATGTATCAGTTCTGTTTGCTGCCTTATGTTCCATCTTTGTCAAAATAGATCCCCTCCCCACATTTTTCCATTGAACAGGCATGGACAAACTGAATCAAGAATCAGCTTGTCGCATTAAGGTGTGTTGTACACTACATTATAAATCCCCAACATTCTATTGGTTCTCCTACTGGTTCTAAAATAGGCATGATCAAAATTAGGATTGTGAAATTCGTTGTGGAGTATCACTGGGGTAAACGGTTCATGCTGTGAAACATTCAGCTGAATCCGTTGGATAAAAGCTGAGATATCGTAGTTTGTAAACAGCACTTTCAAGCCTGATTTTTCATTCAGTCAGACCGTCTCGATCTGGGCAGGATAGAGGGGTTGAGTGTTCGTGGGGAGGAGGACTTAGCCTTTTAGAACATTAAAGGAGGGTGCCAGAGGTGCCTTTGAGGTTTTATTTGCAAAACTGATTAGTAGTTTTAAAGTTATGGGCTTGTGAAAAACCCCATGTTAGCCTATGGAGAGGGGCGGGGTTGCTTTGAAAAGGAGTGCTGCTCGCCACCTCTTTTCCCATCCTTCCCTTCCCTGAGTGGGGCTCGAGGCAATTGTGCCTGGGGGTCTCAGGGCACCGAGGAGAACAACTGCCATGGCAACCCTAGCCCCCTCCCACTTGCCGCCACTCCTTGCTGCTGCCTGCAGTGGGTGGAATGACAGGAGGAATTAGAAATAGTTACAACAACAGGGTTCTGAATGAAATAATTGATTCAGATGACTGATGGGATACCAGGGGGAGCAGTCCTATCCATTTACCATAGCGGACACCCTATCCTTTGAGTCCTAATAGCCTCCACTTCCTCTCCAGTTGTTTTTGTTATTCCACACATACCCTTACTTCTGTTCCGTATGACCAGGGCCCCGAGGGAAACGCGGGTCTGCGAATCGCAGATTTCCCGCGGAATTCCCCTCCCCCCGCGGAATCTCCTGCCCCGCTTACCCCAGCGCAGAATTTCCAGCCTGCGCTGCGGGGACGCGGGGCAGGAGATTCTACGGGGGAAGGGGAATGAACAAACCCTCGGGGCTTCCCCTCCCCA
>QEPC01004630.1:3798411-3850028 GCA_003113815.1 Sphenodon punctatus | reverse complement strand
CCTAGGGGCAGGGACCGTGTCTATTTTATTACTTTGTAAAGTGCCAGGTACACTGCTGGCGCTATATAAATGTTTGTTAATAATAATAATAATAAATAATAATTTCTATGCTTTTTAGTGCATGATTGAATTAGCAAGAGCCTTAACTCTCCTTGTAAACCGGAGGTTTTTTGACTATGGAACAGCATCATTTGTAGGTTGTGCTTTATGGTGGTCAGCTCAATGCCTGGAGGATGATTACAAAGTCTCACCACTCCTTTGGAACACAGCAAAGTATAATCTTGGAGCTTTTAAATAGTCCTAGCTAAATTCTGAGGTGTCAAATGGTCATACAAATTACATGCTGATGATTTCATATTGGTAAATTCCTAAACCCTTTGGTGAGTTGCTGTCCCTGTTATAATCCACCCTTCTGGCTTGTCACAGTGTGTAAATTACACCAATTTGAACATACACTACCTAGATGAGGCACAAATTGCCCCTCCATTCCATCCCTGTTGAAATTAGCTAAATAGAACTAATTTTTTAAAAAGTTTATTCATAGTCTTTCAAAAGTGCAAAGACAGACATTCACCACATCTCTAAGCTAGTCTTTTGTGAACAAATTTTAAAGAAGTATAGGGATCAATAAAAAGGTTAACGGTAAGTTTTCAGCAGAATGATTATAATTGATTTATTTTTTTGCAATGTTGACATGCCTTTTCTAGTATAGGCTACAGTTTTCGGTGCCAGTCTCATTAAGCGATTCTTCAAATTACTTTTTGAATATGCTTTCCCCCTAGGATTTTCACTTATATCTAATTATACTACTTACCCCATGCCATGCAATTCCCTCTTGACAAAACTGCTAAATGCTTCAATAAGTAGGAGGAGGGCATCAATGGAGCAAGACAGATGTAATGTCATTGGTTGACCATAGAGGTGTGAAGCAACTGACTTAATTATAAAGCTCATTAATTCACTGTGTTTAGGAAAAAACCTTGGTGATAATTCTGCTAAAATGCCTAAGCTTTTCGGCACAACGTCTGATTGTGAAAAACTTTCAATTTACACCTTTAATAAGGGAAGGTGGAATAATAATTTAGCTAGTAATTAAGGAAACCAACATCTGCATAAAAGTCAGTAAAATTCTAAGCTGTAAAGTTCTTTGCTAGTAACATAATAACGATTCCACCCAACCCTTTTGCATTTTACCACTTCAGAATTACTTATCAAAATAATCTGGACATAAATTAGCTTTATTTTTTGTTTAGATTAATCCCTTGTAAATGTAAACAAACAAAGAAATTTAACAAACTCATGTATTTTAACAATAATTCCTTTCAGAGATGAGCCTCAGACATAAAGCCAGAATCTGAACCTTTCCAAGTCTGAAGGTGTTTTAATTTGGACCGGTGATTTGATCCCATCTCTTAAACATCAGCTTGTGAGTACTCTCCTGGAAGTCTCTTTAAAATGCCTGCCACTCCTGAGTTTAAAATAATAGTACTTTACATTGAAAATGCAAATGACACCTAAGCAACAGCAGCCAAACAAATTACAAAGATATGCTGTCCGCTAATTCCCTTCAATAGATTTCAGTCCTTCTCTACGCTAGAAAATTACATCTTCCACTGTAGAATAACAGCCCGCTGCTGCTGCCGGCAGCTAATATATTAAGCTGGCATAAACATCATGTTTAAAATTAAAGCCATGAAAGAAAACAGTCAATGCTAAAGTGCAACTTCCAGCAAATGACCACTAAGTAAAATATTTTCTAAATTTAATTTAGGACTATTAGACAGTGCTCGTAAAGCACTTTAACATGAAAATATTTAAACAACATTATTTTTATTATTATTATTATTTTATTTTTAAATAAGTAAGCCTATTCCTAAAGGAAAACAAAGATTTCTGTAGTTTAGAAATATTTTATTTTCATGAATACTGTATCAAGACATACCTTTTTCGAAAGGCCCCAAAAGCATAAATATAGTACATCTGTTGCTCTTAAACATCAACCTCACATGGTGAAGCCTAAATAACTTAAGATGGATAACCTAGGCTTATTGTTCAGTCTATGCCAGAATATAATGGCAAAAACATGGCTTCACTGCACATTGCGGCGACCACCTTGTCTGGGGTGGCACTGAAAGATCTGCAGAACTCTCTCAGAGCTTCTCAGTACAATGAGGACCCCCTTAAGCCTTTTTTTACTTGAGACACACCCACTCATGAACACCCAGAAATCTGGGTGTTCACGAGTGGATGAGTCCCATATGAAAGATGCAGAGGGTGCGCACGTGGTGAGTGGGTGTGTGTGCGCTCGCTGAACACACATCCCCATGCACCCCTCCCATGAACACGGAAGGAGCAACCAGTGAAAATGGGAGGCTGCTCTGTATGTGTTCATGGGCGGGGTTGTGTGCCGATGCATGCGCGCCCGTATAAACCCTCCCGCGCATACACTGACGCAAACATACCACACACGCACCCTGCGGGGCCTATGTAAAAACGGCCCTAGGTCTCCTGCTGTCTGCTGAAGTGTCCGGCCGAGACCAGATACACCCTGCTTGTAACACATTTTGGACTTTACATGTGTGAGATATGATGCAAGAGCAGTAAATAAATTTCATCCAGGGTAGCAAAACTGTTACAACAGTCACTGGGTAAGAATACAATTCATAGGCACATGCACACTAAAGGAACACATCAAGGTTTATTATACACATCAAAGCTCCCATATGCATCCAGGCATTTGCGATCTTGCCTTTGCCATGGGATGAGAGAGGAATTCAGCATCACCAACACACTGCTCACAAAGGGATATAGTTTAATTTAAGGCAAGTGGTCTCAGGAAAATCACTAGGATCCAGAGTTTTCTCCTAAGCCAATTACTGATTTCTCTAGCTGATGTCAAAATTTTGGGGCATTTAATACCATGGTTTTGAATAGGATTATGGGACCTTGATTACCATTCCTTTTGTATTTTGAATTATGTATGTTGAAATGAAGGAAATTAATATCTTACTGTTAGAACTGAGAGCAATTCTTCAACTGTACATTCGGATTTCAACTGCTCCTTGAACATCCTAATGGTTTCATGCTTCAAGTAATAATAGGAAGCAATACGGCCATATGTCAAAGGTCCAATGCTATGATTATCCTATTACAAGGAGGAAAAATATATAATGAATACATACAAAATTATAAAATACAATTTTATAATTGTATTTTAGACACCTGATGAAGAAAAGGAGACTGCTAAATAATTTAACAGCACGATGCTAAGCCAGTTGCCAAACTGATTGGAAAATCTAAGATTTCAAACAGGAGGTCCCATGGAGATCATGTATTTATGCAGTCAGGCAAAAAATTGCAGGCTCAGAGAAAGAAATAGTTTCCAATTGTTCCTAAATTCCAAGCATCTTGCATTAATATATGGTCAATCTTTGGAACTATGTAGGGACACTGATTGTTAAAACGTGAGCTAATCAAACTCAATTTGAAAACAATAATAGCTGCAAAATAAAGATTACAGCTACTGAATTTTCACTTTCTGCTTCTTAATTAGAAATTACTCTTACCTCTCCAATTTCAATGCAGTAGGAACATTCCAGATCAAAGAGTGACCTCTCAACAAGGTTCGAAAGGAACTTGTTTATGGTATCATGGCTCACATCATCTAAGTTATAGTAACTAGATAAATTTAAAGGGAGATTAATAAGATAAGCATTTTTGTAACATTACTAACATTTATCAGTAAGGTTATATAGACAGCATATGACATAGAATTTGATATATGAAACAAGAGGACTTTGATACAGCAAAAACAAACAAACAAAAACCTCTACTAGATGAAACCAATTTCCACAATGATTGTTTGGTCCAACACAATGATCAGGTAGTCCAGCACACTACTCTTTCCTGCTATAGATTGACAAAAAAGACGTTTGCTTACTCAAACAATTTCTGGGAACAGTCAAAACAATACTAGCAAAACATCATTTAAATACTGAGATTGAGTAACAGCTAAGAATAATTCAAATGAAATGAATTTTTTAATAGACTAACATTTTCCAGAGTATATGAACATAGGGGTGGACAAGGAATACTGATGAAAGTTAGGGTACTTTTCTTTTATTTCTCTCATTAGTGTGAGAAATATTTGCCGTAGTAAATGTTTTGTATTTTGGAAGGAAAATAATAAATAATAAATGTTTTGTATTTTGGAAGGAAAATAATAAAGCTAAACATAGGAAAATCTCTTGAGTACATGGAACAAGCCAAATTTTGCCCTGTTAAAAAAGTTTAATTTCTTACAAAATTGAAATTAATTCAAAAGACATTCTGCAATATTACTAGATGCTTTTTGTGCCCGCACTACCCACAAGGACAGACACCAACCCGTTTTGGGATATCAAAGGCACTGGCTGCAACTTTATTACACAGTATACATAATAGACAGTAAACTAAACCTTACAAACCATCCTGAACCTGTGTGTATACCGGAGAGGAACCATGCCATATAAAGCAAGCAGGAGGGCAGATCTAATCCTCGCCCACCTGACTGGGTGATTTGACCCTTCGAATTCACCCTCCCCTTGGGTCAGGGTGGGGTGAAGCCCCCTACCAGCCATTGCGAGCCTGGACCGGGGTCACCGCCCATAAGACCCCCCCCCACTCCCCAAGTGGTGATGGGGTACATCCACAGGATGGTTCCTAAACCGCTAACTGCCATGAAAGGGGGAGGAACTTCACTCACCCCTTTTATGCCACACAGGTATCTCTAAATACTGCTGTAAAGCATTCCTCAAATCTGCAAGCCACAGTGCATTTCCCCATTCGGACAAATGCACCCCGTCCTGCAGAAATAGTCCCAGGTCACGACAACCAATCTGCTGGTGATGTACTACTCGGTCACCCAAGCTCTCTATGAATGCCCAGACTGCCCTATTGATCTTGCGCTTTGCTCGCTTGATCTTGGCTGGCTTGATGGCGTAACGCCAAGCTTGGCGCGCCAGCAGATCAGACCACCATATGGAGGACTGCGACCACTTGGCTACCAAATGGAAGATGTCATCCTTCATCTCGCCAGTGAGCCCCCATGCACTGCGCAGCCCCAGGTCATTCTCGCCCAAGTGGATGACTAGGATGTCCGGTGGTCCAAAGCGAGCCGCCCTGAGAAACAGAGGGTGGGCATCAACTGCTCCCACCACATCCCGCTGCGCCCAAAACCAATAAAGCTGTGCCCGCAAACCGCAACCCAACTGGGTGCCAAAATTGGAATTGGCTGTGTGCCCTTTGGCCCAGCGCACAATGCTGTGCCTGCATATCCAGATGGTGAACAGCTGTTCTGTGCCATGTGGATGACATAGGGTTACAGGCTCCCTCCACGTTTACTGACACAGGCCCAGAGGTCGCACGTAGGTGCAGTAAGCGCCCGACTGCCATCTACCTATTGCCATGATCTTGGATACGGACAGGCCTCCAGTCACCGCTGTGGATGCTGCCCCGATCTGAAATAAGTGTGACCCATAGTCGGAAGTGGGAAGGCCAAGCATAGCAATGCACCTCCTAAAAACTGCCCTAAACTGAAACTTGGTTAAATACGTCCCAGCCAAATGCATGAAAAAGGGGCCACAGGCAGGAGGGCGGACTTCCAAAAATGCTGCAATGGCAGAGACCGGACACACCAGCTCTGCTGGTGAACGGTGCAGTGTTATTAGCTGGTCTTTCCCCATCTGATCCCCTTTAGATCTGCGAATAGTGATGGTGATGGAATCAGGCCCCAGGATCATATCCTGAAGCTCCAGGGCAGTACCTGACTGATCCCGCACTGATTCGCAGGCCGCAAAGAACGCTGTAGAAAAAATGGCACGGAAAAGTAACGTCATAAGCCGAGGAACAAATCTCAGGCAGTGCAATGACCAGACGAGCCAGTACACTGACAGGTAAAGGCCTGTGAGTGTCCTTCCTAGGCCCTCCAACTCTGGCCCATCCCTCAACAGCCTTCCGGAGCCTAAAGCTTTCGCAAGGGTCATGCATCCCGTGCGTCTTGCTGAAAAAGGTGATGGCAGCCAGGTGACATTTTATAGTGCGTGGAGCCAAGCCGAGGACACTTAGGCGGGTCACAAGCCATTCCACATGACAAGGAGAAATGGGCCATAGCTCCTGGATACTGTGATTGGCCAAAAACTTGTGGAAATCCCTAAACGAGTTCACGTAAGTGTGCCATGTTGAGCCTGAACTGGCAGATCTAATGCCACTGTCTAACTTCCTCTCCCAAGCATCCACAAAGCCTCCGGCATCACCTCTGGGCTGATGTTGGCGCCCGGCGCCAGGGAACGGAAACGCTCCCTCTGGAAACAAGAGAGAGCATCAGCGATTTCATTCTGCACACCCAGTATGTGCTTGGCTGAGAAATACATGTTTAAGGAAAGGCACTTAAGCACGAATGCGGACCAAAACCATAACCCTGTCGGAATTGCTGGACTACCGGTTGACTACCTGCACCACCGCCTGGTTATCTGACCAGAAGAATATATGAGAATTCCGGAATTGCTGGCCGCAGAGTTCCAAAGCCACTAGGAGAGGAAAGAGTTCCAGAAATGTTATACCACCAAGCAGCCCCTTAACAGCCCAGGCTTCCGGCCACTGCTGGGTGCACCAGCTGCCTTGGAAGAAAACCCTGAAGCCAGTGCCCCCTGCCGCATCGGATACTACTTGAAGGTCGGCCTCAAGCAGCCACACTTCCCTGTTAGAGGTGTCGAGAAAAGTTAGCCAGACCCGAAGATCCTCCCTAATTCTCTTGGATATCTGAATGCGGTGGTGGGGGGAAGCAATCCCAGACGTGGCCTGGCCCAGTCTGGCACAGAAAGCCTTACCTGGGGCTATGACTCTGCAGGCAAAGTTTAAGTGGCCGAACAAGGCCTGCATAGCCCCAAGTGACACCTTGCGGGCACCCACGGTGTCTTTTAACAGCATCTGCAGGGAGGACAGTTTATCGGGAGGAAGGCTTGAAGTGCTAGCTACTGTGTTGATTAGGATGCCCAAGAAGGAAAGCCGGGTCGAGGGCCCTCGGTCTTTTCGGCAGCCAACAGGACGCCCAGCTCCGCTGCCACTGATGAAAATGTAGCCATTAGCCTGGCACAATCCTGAGAGTCCACCTGCCCTGAAAAGAGGTAATCGTCGAGATAATGAGATATGAAGGGTAAACCCGGCCTGTCCTTCACTGCCCACTCGAGCATTGTGCTGAATCGTTCGAAGGCAGCACAGGAAATAGAACAGCCCATGGGCATAGCCTTATCATAGAAAAATTGGCCTCGAAAGGTGAAACCCCAAAGGTCGAAGTCATGCGGGGAGACTGGCAATAGCCGGAAGGCTGATTTTATGTCGTACTTCCCCATGAGTGCTCCATGTCCCCCTGCCTGAACGATATGCATCGCAGCATTGAACAATGTATACTGCACCGAGCACAGCCTGGGATTGATCCTGTCATTCACAGAACTACCCCTGGGGTATGACAGGTGGTGTATTAATTGATACTCACCCGGGTCCTTCTTTGGCACCAATTGCAGTGGAGAGCATCTCAAGGAATCCAATGGAGTCACTGTCCCACCACCCGACTGGCCTCTATCTCTCTATTAATTTTTTTCAGACTACCTCCCTCCATTCCTTGAACCAATTTCAAATTTCGGGCCCTTTGGTTGACCCTTGGACCCTCGCAAGGAATCCTAAAACCCTTGGAAAACCCTAACCATAGGTAATCAGAATTCACCTTGTTTGGGTACCGCTGTAAAAGGGGGCCTAACACCTGTAGCCTAATTGGCGTGAGGGCCAAAAGCTTGACCCCCCACTGCCCCCTTGCTGATCTGGTTTTGGGCCCCCGTTTCCGAATTTTGGCTTGCCGGCCTCGTTACATCCTTTGAAGCAGGACGAGACTGGGTGGCCACCCCCACAGATCGAACAGGCATGGGCGTACTTACATCAGGCACGAAAACAACCTCTTCTGTCAAAAGCCCAACAAACTGGCTTTCCTGACGCTTGTTTTGAAGGCCCCGGGAGAATTACCCCACTCCCAGTCTGGATGCCAGAGATAGGGCGGTGTGGGGCCATGATCTGGGAATGCATGTTATAATCAATGATATCCCAGCGTGTGCGAGGGTTTGATGCAGCCTTGCGCTGAAACATCTCGTAGTATTCCAGCCAGGCCATCCCTCCAAAAATCGGCATATGACTTTTGTATAATCGCAGCATATTGGATTAACTGCCAGGCCCTGTTCGGGAACCTATAAGCCACCACACCTATGTAAATGTAAAAACAGGAGGCCCATTTCTTCCACGTTTTTGGGATTAGGGGCCTCTTATGCCTACCCTTGTCCCCTTTCTTGTTTACTGAGTTTTCCACGCCCGGCTCCTCCCCTGTGGTGCAACAGAAACATGTCTATAAACTCCCCTTTCCAAATCTTTTCCTTTGTAGTCTGGGCCAGGTGATTCCCCGGCAAGGGAAATGGGGATAGCATAGGTATGTAAGCCCGGGGATAAAGCCGGTTGCCCATAGCCGGGCTGTGTCTCTAAGCCAGACCCGGCTGTGTACCAGACAGGGATTGTAGTGGAGGTATCCAGAACTAATGTCGCGGATTTTTCCCAGTACCACTGAGGAGCCTGGCCATCCGGCCCCGAACTGGGGCTAGTGGTAGTGCTAGTACCAGGGATTTGGCCCCCAACCCTCGGGCCCACCAGTACTAGTGGACCCCTCACCTTGCTCTTTGGGTGTCGGCTGTATGCCATGCGATCCAGGCGTGTTCGATGTAGCCAACAGCGACCCCTCTGCACCGGATCCGACCTCATCCACTGGTGATTCAGCCTTGGTCTCCACTTGCCTGGTGCTTGATGCATGCCCCCCTCGCTCCCACCCCCACGAGCGTTTAGGCTGCGGGGGAACTGATGCCCCCTCGGCGGCCTGCCCTGTGTGCCCAGTCCCCAGCGCGGTGGCTATAATCATAGTCATATCGCACATGAAGAACCTGAGAGCGCTGTCTAGCTGCTCCTGGTCCTCCACCGGAGCAGGGGTGGCTGCAGCCCCCAATCGGGCACGACCCCTCCTCGCGTTCGAGGATAGCGCCCGTGGCATCTGCCAAGTTTGACCACCCCTGCCACCGCGATTGGACCGTGTATTAGCCATTGGACCTGCGCTTCAGAAAATAAAAGGAAAAGTTCGATCAGACAGGCATCGTCAATGGATTCCCCCCAACAGGGGAAGTATCCCCGCACCACCTATCATGTACCCGCTGGGTGCTACCTCACAAACCCCTGCAATTGCCCCTTGTTGGAGCCAGTATGCCGGACTAGATGAACCATTGGCCCCTGCAATGTGGGAGTGGATGTGGGCCCCACTTGGCCCCTTCAATTGGTTAGATAACCCCTCTCTCAGTAACAGTGAAGGGGCCAGGGAGGCAAAGTGTTCCCCCTCCTTCGCTGTTGCAACAGCACCACCGCCTATAAGCCTGTGGTGGCGCTCAGGAGGCGGACCCTCACCACAGGAAGCAAAGGCCCCCGACAGGAAAGCAAGCGCCAGCGTGCTCAACCCAGCGGTGACTCCCTCAAGGGACCGGCGTGCTCCGGTGCTGGGCACAGTACCCCCCCAAAGAATACAACACGCCGCTGTGATGGAGCCAGCGGCGGCGCTTGGCACAAGGGCCTGGGGATGGGCCTCCCCTCCCCTTCGAGGAATCAAACCCATCGCCATGCTGGAGCTGGCAGCAGCGCTTGGCGCAGGGGCCTGTGGATTGGCCTTTCCCCCCCCCCCAGAATCAAACCTGCCACTGTGCTGAAGCCGGCGGCAGTGCTTCGGCACAGGGCCCTCCCACCCCCCGGGGAATACAACACCCCGCCCCTTAAGCCTGCGGTGGTGCTCTAGCACCGGACCTGGGGCTTGGCTCCCCCCCCCCCAAGGAATCCAATGCGCTGCTGCGCCGAAACTGACGACGGTGGTCCGGCACAGGGCCTGGTGGCGCGGGGCTTGGGGCTTGCCCCTCCCCCCACGAGTGCTGGGTCTGGGGGTTCCCCCCCCAAAAGCAGTTGCTGGGTCCGGTGCTGGGCCCCGCCAAATCAAAAAGCGCCACCACGAGCAGGGTGGCGGTGGCGCTCCATTGCTGGGCTAGGTTCTGCCCCCCCGCCACAGGATCAAAAACGCCGCTGCGGTTAACTGGCGGCGGCGCTCAGGTGTTGGGCCTGGAGCTTTCCACCCCACATCAATGATAGCCACGCCCCCCCAGATGCATGCTGGAGTGGTGTTGAAACCCATTTGTACTCACCGCCAAAGGTAGGGAGAAAGTGTGTATGGGAGAAAAGCTCCTCAAGAGGCCCAGTAGCAATGCGGAGAGAGGAGGCGGCACCTGGCTGGCCCAGGTATATGTACCTGCCTGGTTACCACGCCCCAGGTGCACTCCTTTCTCTCCACTGGGTCACAGGGCTGTGCCTTATAGAGCAGGGGAGGGGTGAAGGACCCTCGCCCCTCCCCTGCTCAGATCCTTGTTTTGGGCAGGCGGGCACAAACCCCACCCCCCCGCTAAGGGGCACGGGGGGCATTCTCATATATGTTCTTCCAACTGACCTATTCATATAAAATTTGTTATGCTGTTCAATAACATTATTCCACAACTTATCTGTACTAAAATAAATTCTAAATAAAATAAATGTATTATTTCTTATGCCACACATAACGGAATTCATACTGATATTCTGAGTAGGGATGGGCGAACGCGATTCAGAAGTTCGGAGTTCAGAGTGAACTCGACCAGTTCAGTCAACCGAATCAAACTACCGAACCGAACTCAATTTTCGAACCGAACCTAATTTCCGAACTCGGCTCGTTCGCCCATTCCTAAAAGATAATATTCCATTTATTTCAATGGGGTTTGAATTTCCGAACTTTGTTTGGAAGTTTGGACCGAACTCGAATATTTCAGTCGACCGAACCAAACTTCTGAACTGAACCGAATTTCTGAACTGAACCGAATTTCCGAACTCGGTTCTGTTCGCCCATCCCTAATTCTGGATCATATCCCACTTTCCTTCCTAATCGATGGGCCAAATTTTTGAGTCCTTTTTCCATTTCATACTTGGATAAAACTACTATTGATTTTCATTGGAGTTTTGTCAGAATGGGAGGTCTCCGGTCAGGAAGTGAAGCTTTGGTCCAAGAAGTTGCAAAGGAAACCATTGATTTTATTTGGAAGATCAACGGAAATATACAAAGCAAACTTTTAAAAGCAGGAATACCAAGTAAAAACTAAGAGTTTATTCAAATAGTTAAACAAAGGTCAAAAAGGAAAATAAATTTGAGTTCTAGATTAATCTCACTTTTCTATTCTGTGCATGCTATATGTGAATATTTTAGTGTTGTACAAAGGGTATAGTGCTATTAAGCAGAGGAGATTTCTCGTGCACACTTTTGTTTTGTTTGCATTGAGACTTCCTAGAATTTCTGTCTTACTATTCCTTTTTTTCTTTTCAAAAGATGGTTTATTGGTTTTCAGAGAGGAGATACAATTACTATTTACAGATTTTCAAGACTTTGGGGCATGCAGGTCCTCCCAGTGGGCCATATCAGATTGACCTCCTTATTGTGTTTAGAGCATTACTGTTCCTAATTCATCTTTACTACAGGTAGAAGTTCTAGAGAAGTCCTTATCAGTCATATCAGATTGACCTCCTTATTGCGTTTACAGCCTTACTATTCCTAAATCAACTTTACTACTGGCAGAAGTTCTAGTGAAGGTAAGATGTTGTGGGAGTTTTACCCTCCTGCTGTGAGGAAAGTAACATGGTACCCAGAGTGCTGGTGAGCAGCATGAGTCCAGTTTCTACCAATCATCCCACTGTGAATACTGCACTGGTGTTAACAAGCATGGGAAATTTTAGAAGACAGTTTCCTCTTACTTACTTACTCTCTCTCTCACACACACACACACCATTCAATTGCTACAGGTTTTTGTCACTGTTGCTTTAGGAATAGAGACTGTAAAAGCACAACTGAGCTTTTATATTATTTTGCAGTAAGGCTGATTTTTTTAAGCAGCCTCTGTCTGAGAGAAATAGCATGTGGATAGTTAATCACATTCCACCTGTTAAAATATGCTAGCAATTGTACATATATATTATCATTGCTTGACATTGATGCCCTTGGCAGTTATTGGCCTGTCTCTAATCTTCCTTTTTCGGGAAGATTATTGAATGGGTTGTGGCTCGGCAGTTGCAGGAGCATCTGAATGGCATCAGTTTCCTGGATTCCTTGCAGTCCGGCATTTGTCCAGGTTTTGGTACTGAGACTGTGCTTGTGGCTTGGTCGATGACATCGGCCGAGAACTGGACCAGGGTCAATCGACCCTGCTGATCCTATTGGATCAACCACTTTTGATACCGCTGACCACGAGATGTTGGTGACTCTTCGCCTGTGGGACCAGGCTGGGGTGGGCGGAATTGTTCTTGACTGGTTCCGTTCATTCCTGGCTGGAAGAACTCAGTGGGTGGTGCTCAGAGATTTTTCTTCATGCCCCCCCAGGAACTCTTGTGTGGTGTCCCACAAGGTTCTATCTTGTCCCCTCTCCTGTTCAATGTGTACATGCAGCTGCTGGGCAAGGTCGTGAGAAGGTTTGATGTTCGGTGTCATACAAGTGCTAATAATAACAATGACACCCAACTCTACCTCTTGTTTTCATCCGACCCAGACTCTGCAGTCTCGGTGCTTACCCGATGCTTGACGTCTGTGGGGACTGGATGAGGGTGAGCTGACTGAAGCTGAATCCCGACAAGATGGAGGTGATGCTAGTAGGTAAGGTGATGGGTGTAATGTCCCGTTATTGATGGGGTTTGTCCCCCACTGGTTCCCCAGGCTCGCATTCTGGGAGTGCTCTTGATACCAGTTCCGCCTGGATGCCCAGGCGGATGCTGTGGCGAGGAGCACATGTTAAGGTAGGTGGGCACGGGAAGGGGCCACAGACCCACAGGCTACACTCAGAAACACAGACACGGTTATGCGCCAGGGGGCTCCACACACTCGTCGAAACAACCCCTCAGGATCTTATATAGCCCTAGGCTTCCCTAATGGGAAGAGGCCAGATCATTACGGGGAGGGTGGGTGGGAGACAGCAAGGCCCAGAGTGGAGCCGTTCCACTCGATACACGTATCCCATGCACCAAGCACACCACTAGGTACCCAAACCACCACACAGCCCCACACAGTGATCAAGGAGGAAATGAGTGCTGGGGCGAGTGAGGGGAAGGGAGTTACTGATCCAAAGGAAACACGGAAGGGAACCCACAGAGCACTCAGACCCGGGGTCACGGGATAGGAGGGACCCAGACGCAGTGGCAGGCAGGGGAGTGCCAATGCAATACCACACGCTCACAACACAGACTACACAAGATAAGGCTGATATGCCACAATCACAGACACCACCAACCTCACACAATCCTCACCACTCGGCTCAAGCTATGTTCCTTCTCACGCACATGCTCACACATACGCACACTAGTTACCACACACAGAAGGACATGAATCCAAGCAGGGGGCCAGTTTCTCACAGCGTTGCTGATCACTGGAAACAACTGTATCCCATGTCTTCCCTCAAGTAGCACTGGCCCCACCCCTCTGGGCGCACAAACGAGTGGAGCGGCACAGCATACTGGGGGCCCCTGCCCTGCCATCTCCCATCGGTGCAGGCTGGGACCCCTCCCTCAAGCTCTCAGCCACTTACAGACTCACAGGCGAGTCAACGTCCTTGGACGTCCCCTCATCACTGTGCTGTGCCTGCCGGCCGGCTGGCCATGGCCCCGCCTCCTAAAGGGCAGGGCGCAGAGGCGGTGATGGCAAGCCCTGACAGCCCCTCCCCCCCCACGCAAGGGGCATGGGCCAGACTTGGAAGGGTGGCGGGCATGGAAGAGGCGAAGCAAACGGGGAGCATGGATGGCGGAAGCCGGTTCCCATGAACAATCGGCCACATCGTAGCCTTTCGAGTCTACTAGATAATAGAAGGTACCTCTGGTGATCTTGGAGTCCAAAATAGCACGGACTTCATATCTGGGCTCATCCAGCACATCGCAAAGCGGGGCGGATGGAGTCGGGTCAGGAAACAAGGGCAGATGGTAAGGTTTCAGAAGGGCAACATGAAAAACCAGGTGAATACGAACTTGGGGAGGAAGGACGACTTGATAAGTGACGGGATTCACCTGTTGAGAGATGGGGAATGGGTTGAGATACTTGTTATCCAGCTTGGCTGAGGGTCGTATGGACGGGCAATGTCAATGATCAATCTAGACAAGATCAACAACCTTGTACTGAGGAGCTGCTTGCCGTTTCCGATCAGCGAAGAGCTTGTAGTGTTGGCATCAGAGCGAAGCATCGTGAGTGCATTGGCAGGGTTTCGTTTTAGTTGCTGAAGCATTGTGCCCGCTGCCGGAACCTCCACCGTGGCGATCTCAGGAAGGGCAAGACAGGGGTGGTACCCAAAAAAGGGAGAGGAGCCAAGGAAGCATTGGGGGCATTATTGAAGGAAAATTCTGCAAGTGGTAGGTAGGTCACCCAGTCGTCTTGCAGATAGTCCACATAACAGTGAAGATATTGCTCTATCGCTTGATTCGTGCGTTCTGCCTGCCCTTTTGCTTGTGGGTGATAAGTGGTCGTAGGGGAGAGCTCAACTCCTATGGCTGAGAATAGTGCTCGCTAGAAGCGGGCAATGAATTGGGACCCATGATCAGAAACGATAATTTGCGGGAGTCCATGTAACTTGATCACATGCTGGATGAGCAATCATGCGGTTTGTTGTGCCGTGGGAACGCCTTTACAGGGAATAAAATGGCCCATCTTTGTAAACTGGTCTACTACAACAAATATAGTGGTGTGGCCGTGCGACGGGGGGAGTTCAACAATGAAATCTAGGTTTATATGTTGCCACGGTCTCTGTGGTAAGGGGGCAAGTTGTAAGAGGCCTATCGGGTGTTTTCGGGGGGTCTTGGTTCCTGCACATAGGCTTGGGTGTCCTTGCAAATAGTAGCCCACCAAAAGTGTGTCTGCAGTAACTGTAAGGTACATTGTTGGCCAGGGTGCCCTGCCAATGGGCCATCATGATGTGCCCATAGTATCTTTTGTTGGGTAGTTTGAGGGACTACAATAGCGTCGTTGTGCATATGTAGCCCCGAACTTATAGGAGTATTGGGGAGGCCTTGTATGAACAGGTCTTTTGTAGCTAGTTTTTTAAACTGTGGCAAGGTAATACCAACAGCTGCGAATACCTTTTGATCCAAGACGGGTTCTCCCTGGCTTGCACGGTTAGTACTGGTGTCGAAGCATCGAGACAGGGCGTGCGCTATGGTATTCTGGCGTCCTGGCCGAGACACCACCTGAAACAAAACACGGGTGAAGAAAAGGGCCCAGCGGGCATGTCTGGCATTCATAATATGGGTGGTTTGAAGGAAAACGAGATTCTTTTTGTCAGTAATTAGGTGTGCTGCTTCTTTGAAGTAATGCCTCCAGGTCTCAGAGGCCGCCTTAATGGCTAGCAGTTCCCGGTCGAGGATGGTATAGTTCATCTCTGCTTAACTTGTTAACTCATACTTGTTAACTGGCGGGCACAAGGGTGAGTGCCGGCTGTTCCGTTGTTGGGCTGGGATAGCACTGCCCTGATGGCCACATTGGACGCATCAGTCTCTACTACAAAAGGTAAAGCAAAATTAGGGTGCTGCAGTATTGGGGCTTGCGTAAAGGCTCTTTTTAAGGAGTCAAATGCTTGTTGCTGTGCTTTCAACCACTGGTAGGGTTGTCCCTCTTTGAGGAACTTGGTTAGAGGAGCTGTGAGGGCAGCATAGTTAGGGATACACTGCCTATAATAATTAGTGCTACCCAGGAAACGTTGCAGTGACTTCACTGCTTGCGGCGGGGCCAAACTGTTATGCGATGTATCTTCGACTGGTCCATCTTAATTCCTTGGATCTCTACAGCCTGCCATAGTCCAATGTTGGGGTAAATCCAATTTGGTGTGTCCCCAATTGCCCTGGGGGGGGGGGCGCAAGGCCGGGGCCCCAGAGGGCAAAAAAGGCAGTGTGGGGGTACCCTGAAATGCTGCCAGAGGTGCCTATAATACCCCGTTGTGCTTTACACTCTCCATCCCGAAAATGTCCTGGTATGAGGCCAAACCTCTCTCTCAAAATGCTGATGCAAGCTCTGTAATTGTGTTAAAAAGTTCTCTCCTGGTTTTTTTTTTTTTTTGCTCCTGTTTTCAATTTTTGTTTTAAATTTTGTGACCTGTTACGGCCATTCGGCCAAACAATAAACATTATTACTTTAATTCCTTGGGGAGAGATAACAAGAAAGAGCGATAACAAGAGATAACTAGAAAGTGCACCACCTGTTGGTGAAAGGCGCATTTTTCGATTTTGCATTATAGGTGGTATTGCCTTAACTGCAATAGGACTGTGCGCACATGTTGCACATGCTCCTCTTTGGTCTGGGAATAAATGAGTATGTCATCCAGGTAGGCAATTATGTACTGGTCCAGGATGTCTTGAAATACGTTGTTAATCAAATGCTGAAAAGTGGCAGGAACGTTGGCCAGGCCAAACGGCATGACCAGATATTCAAAATGTCTGTATCTGGTATGGAAGGCAGTCTTCCGTTCATCTCCTTCCCTGATACAGAGAAGATTGTATGCGCCTCTTAGGTCCAATTTTGTAAAAATAAGAGGCACCCTGGAGTCTAGTAATTTCAGGGATAAGTGGTAGGGGATACCTATTTTTTATGGTGATAGCCCCTGTAGTCGACACAGGGCCGTAATCCTCCATCCTTTTTTGGCATAAAGAACAAGGGTGCCCCAGCAGGAGAGGTGGAGGGTCGAATAAAATCCTTCCCCAAGTTTTCATCAATATAATTTTTCAATGTTTGTAATTCAGGCCCGGAGAGGGCATAGATCCTTACCACAGGGTGAAGTGGTGTCGGGAAGCAGATCAATGGGACAGTTGTAGCTTCTATGAGGTGGCAACTCCAGTGCTTGCTGTTCCTTGAATACATCACCGAGGTCTTGGTATTCCTGCGGAAGTAATGGCGGAAGAGACAGACTTACAGTTCCAGCTGCCATTGTCAGGGACGAGACAGGGGGAAAAGTCATGCACCAGGAGGTACAAAAAGGGGAGTTGAAAGTCATTATCTTACGTTGCCAATCAATGCAAGGGTTGTGCATTTTCAACCAGGGAATGCCAAGAATCAAGGCTGGAGTATGAATGACATAAAAACGTAGCTTTTCCCAGTGTTCCCTGATTATGTCCTTCAATGCAGGGGAGAAGGATATGATGGGCCCCGAAATTAAAGGAGAGCCGTCAATAGCATTGACTGCCTCAGGTTTAGCTTTGTCCTGCACAGGAATACTTTGTTGTTGTACAAACGAAACGTCTACGAAGTTCCCAGAGGCACTGGAATCAATAAGGGCTGGTGTGACAACTGACCGAGTGGATGAGATCTCCAACGTAAGGGACACACGAAGTTGGTCGATGCCATCTAGGGCTGTAGCCAAACCTAGTACTGTGAGAGGAGAGGGGCTTATGCTTCTTACTGGGGCGTCCCCTGCCCGTCCCGGTCCTTCTCGTTTCCCGATGTCTGGTGCTGCGGGGGCAGTTGGGGACAGTTCCGTGCAAAATGTCCTTGTGCCCCGCAATAAAAACACAGGCGTCCGACCTGCTGCCGTTCCTTTTCCTGAGCAGCCCCAGGCCCTCGAGATGCACAGCTGAATGGGCTCAGGTTCCTCTGTCTTGTCTGGTTCCATGCGGCCTGGGCCTGTAACCAGGGAACGGTATGGCCATGAACGTGCTCCTTCTTATCATCGCTCCTGGCGTCTCTCCATCAAACAATCATCATTTGACAGGTCAGATTAACTAGTAGGGATGGGCGAACGCGGTTCAGAAGTTCAGAGTTTGAACCGAACTCAACCAGTTCGGTTGACCGAACCAACGTCCGAACCGAACTCGATTTTTGAACCGAACCGAATTTCCAAACTTGGCTCTGTTCGCCCATCCCTAAAAGATAATATTCCATTTAGTTCAATGGGGTTAAAGTTCGGACCAAACTTGAATAGTTCAGTCAACCGAACTGAACCTCTGAACTGAACCAAATTTCCAAACTTGGTTCTGTTCGCCCATCCCTACTAAGTAGCCCAGCCCACGTGGGTGGCATGGCGGTATAAGAGAGCTGGTCTTTGAGCTCCTCGTTTAGTCCCTTACAAAAAAGAACCTTTAGTATGTTATCAGGCCAACTAAGTTCTACTGCTAATTGTTGGAACCGGGTTACGTATTCTAATAAGGGCCCTTTTCCCTGCTTAAGGGTCAGAATGGCGGTTTCTGCATCTTTAACCTGTGGGTAGTAAAAAAGGAACTTAAACTCTCTAAGAAATCTGTCAAGGTCTTTCAGTAGGGGGCTCTCATTTACAAGCAGGGGTGTAGCCCAATTAAGGGCAAGTCCATCAAAGTGACCTATAATAAAAGCCACTTTGGTGGCATCGGAATGATAGGTTTGGGGTTGCATCTGGAAGGCAAGTTTGTATAGAGCCAAGAACCCTTGGAATTGTCTTTTATCCCCACTAAATTTAGCAATAGGGGGGTGCTTAGGTTCCTTCCCTACAGCTACTCCCTCTAATGCGGGACCCGGAGGGGGCTGCACTATTGCTGCAGCTGGTGCGATGTCTCCTGCAGCTTCCGCACCACCAACTGCTCCCTGGCCTTGCCTTTCCTGGAGGTCTTTTACCTCCATGGATAAGGCCTGAATGGCTCTAGCTATTTCCTCTAGTTGTATCACTGGTTCCATAGCGTGGCCTGCCGGTGATACAGTTAGGGTAGGGGGGAACGGGAAGGGGCCACAGACCCAGAGAGACCCACAGGCTACACTCAGAAACACACACATGCTTACGCGCCAGGGGGTTGGTGGGGTGGATGTAGGTAAGCTTCCCTCTCTTTCACACCATCCTGAAAGAATAACGCCACACTCCATGTTCCCCTGAACCATGAAGAACCTCTCCCCCCAATGGAGGAGTTTGATCCCTCTGTTACTTACTGTATACATTTTGTTCGGTTTTATATTTCATGTTGGACCAGCTAGATGTAGGCTTAGTTTAGTTTAGGTATCACTCACACATACCTGTACATAATTATCCTCCCTTTCCTATTTTCCACGTTTTCCTTTTCCTTATTATTGCCCCATTATTTTTCTCCCCCTGTCAACTGATACCGATATAGTGGGGAAAGCTTAATGACTTTGATCGATGACTCTCCCTAACAAAGAGGTGGCGGGGATGGGGTTCAGAAATAGCCAGAGTCCCCAGACCAAAGTCAGTCTAGCACAGTGAACATTTCAGAAATAATGCTTAAAATATATCATTGTAGCTTAGCTGGAAAAAGCACAGCGAGTGATGCATGCAATGTGAAGAAAGCAAAAACATGGGTTCAAATTTTATAATATTTAAAAAACCACATTTAGTGAACTATGGTATTTTTTTTTTTTAAATGACGTAAATAGAAGTGAACCTGGAAAAATTACTGAATTAAAGTGAGAAGTGCATTAATTAAGCATACATTTGGAATTTGGGTAACAGAGACCCTTTTTAAACAGGTCGCGGGTGCGGGGGGAAATCAGTGTGCGCGGCGGGGGGGCGGTTGTGTACACGGGCGCACACCGATCCCCCCTGCATCCCCACTCATGGAGCAATCACCATTTGCTCCGTGAGTGGGCAATGGGTGGAGGTGGGTGTGCATGTGTGTTTTGTGGGAATGCGCATGCATGCACACCCACCCGCCAGGGCATTCACACATGCAGCACCCACACATGCCTACGCAGCAGATCTGCGTGGACATGAGTGGGCCGGTCTTGTGTAAAAAGGATCAGAGATTCTGAATGTTATGATAGCCCCTGAAATGACAGTTATGTATATCTGCATAACAAGACTATACAAAAACTGTGAGATAGGGAATGTTGAAAAGTGGTACGTTACTTGAATGACCAAAAGGCACCCTTCCTTCCTGATCACTTGATTACATCAATAGCCCTTTTTAAAGGGACTGGGAAGGAGCCGTAGTCCATGGGGGGATGGGTGGAGAAGGTGGCGGGTGTGCACACACCCACCTCCACGCACAGAAGCACCTCTGTTTTCCAAAATGCCTCCGTGCATGGCTGATGGGTGGAGCGCAGAAGTGCACGCGCACTCCTACCCATCCCCATCAGTGGTCACATGGAATGCAACATTCTAGGTGTTATCTGTATTGGGACTTTCTAGAATTTCTCAGCTTTCTACTTTTCAGAGCAGCATTTTTATTGGCATTTTTTTGGGGCAATGAGAGTTAGTGAAATGGTAGCTCCAGAAAAAAGGGGTAGATTTGGGCATGCAATAACGATTAGAGCTGTTGTATGGAATTGGAAGGGAACTGATTGTGGCTCTTCAGCATTCCAAAACAGATCAGAGAGGTAGAGGGACAGTCATGAAGTTCCCTCTGTCTGCAAACCCAGCACTGTGTTTGGCGAGCACTATGAGAGAATATTTAATGATTAGGCCAGATGGCCTACTCCCTCTGTTTCTGCATGCTGATGTCTCCCCACTCACGGATATCAGTTTAAGAAAGGGCTTGCGGGTTTGGGACTGCACACAGGACAATTTGGTTCACATTCATTCAGAATTGGAGCTGCTACTATAGCAGTTGTGGCTGGAATTAGTGAACAGGGCATTTGTGACATTAGGTGTTGGTGGTCTAGGGTATACAGGCAATACATTCACTCCGGTATGGTATAGGAAAGTGGCAAGTTATGTAAGGTTGTATTTCATGTTTTTTCTCTTTGTTTTCTTTAGGGCCAGTGGCTCAGAATCGGCGTGTCCAGACCTTGATATGCACACCATAGTCTTTTGGGCTCATCTGGAGGTGTGCTGCAGAGGATGTGCTCCAAACCTGGGATTAGATTTCAAGACGGATGTCAACCTGTTGGTTTTAGAGGACTGAGATGGACCCAGTTGAGTCCTTGGCTCAGGCTGAAATTAGTGGGGCTGTTACCAATGTTATAGTTTCCCATTTAGGTGAGAACAAACTGCCACAGTTGGTGGGCCTGAATTAATTAGTGCAGTTATTGCAACGTTATGGGATTTCCACACTTTAGCACTGCAGGTAAAATGGGTGTGGTCTGAGATGCTTCCAAGAAGGTCATGGCATCCAGTCTCGGTGGCAGGAGGTTTCATGGCTGGTTTAACCAGCGATCTCTGTGGCATTTAAAACAGTGCCTTTTTAGTTAATGGTGGTTCAGGACATAATTATTTAGGCATCCCTTTGTGACGTTTGTTGGGGTGGCCCGGTGGGACTCAAACGGTCCTGGGGCTTTATACCCCGGAGGGGGCAGTGTGCAACAATTTTATTTAAGCTGGGTGGTTTGGTAAAAGTGTGGCACATATGTTTACCTCCCCACCTTGCTCAATTGGGGCAGGTGGTGTCCAGCGGGGCAGTAAACCGGCTGGTAAGTATCTGAGAGCACTGGGGGGTTACCTGCCATTGCCTCTCTACCTTATTCCCCCAGGTTAATTCGCTGGGACTTAACTCCTCTGTTTGCACTGTTTTCTAGGTTTGACTGGATGCATATTTTTAATAAAGATGCTGAACTTTTATCCAAATCCTTCATGTTTTCGGTCTTCATTCTGCCAATGTGGTCATAAAGAACACTACCAAACAGTGAGTGGAAAATTCTGATTTGGTAACATTTTACATGTACAGTTTGGCACAGGCGTAAATGCTTACAAGGGGATGGGACAAGGAATCACACCATGGGAACCATATGTTAATTACAACATATTTAACTAATTGTGTCTTCAGGTATTTAAAGCAAGGCTGTTGCCTAAGTGAAATATACCTTCCATTAATATGGACTACAAATTGCGTGGCACAGGAGGGACACATTATTAAAGATGTGTGTAACAATTCAATAGAAAGTTGATTAATTTTAAACTACACAATTAACTTTTCTCAGTAAACAGTTTAAACGAAAGTTTTAATCTTCAGTATTCAGAAAAACATGACCAGTATTTTGACCTGATTTTTGCATTTTATTTTTCACTAATATTTAGTACCTAGCATGATTTACATTCATCATGTAATAATTTACATTATGTATAATTTCTGGAAAGAATGAACTCTTACAAATAAACTATGTTCAGACTGTCAAACAGAATTTAAATTACAATAATTAAACTGATGTGTGAAACAAATATATTCTGATTATATTGCAATGAACCGTTGATTTAAAAAAATAATAACTTTCAGAGTGCACACAGCAATCTTGATTAGGATATGATCATGCAAACACTTTAGGCAAGTGGTGTTTGTAGGATCAGGCCCTATACAAATTTCAGTACTGTTGCATACAATCCTTAAGTGATTAATAATATGATACTATGGCCAACAGGATTTTTTTTTTTTTAGTAGTACCCGTCCCAGTTAATTTATATTATTAAATTCTATGGCATAGTCACTGCTATTATAAGTTGTTCCTTATCTAAATTACAGTTCTTTGATGTATAACAAAAATCAAGATAGATAAACTGATGCTTTTGTAGGATACAAGTTATTTTCTGATACATGCCTTTTTGACAAGGGGAAATTTTACAAAAGCACAATGTATATATATGACTCTGTAAAGCAGAATTTCGAAGTTATTTGTGACCTCTAGTAAAGTGCTCTCCATATATATACTAACTAGTTAGTACCTGTGACTGTTAAGTAGAATATAAAACATATCCAAGGGAACTTCTCAGTTACTCTGTATGCTGTTTAGTGTTTACCCTAACAAACAGAATAGCCATTCAACTAGAAAGATTATGTTACTTTGTTTTCAATAATGATTTTATCAATGACATTAGAGTATTTTAAACCTTACAGTGGACAAACACAGATGGAAGTTTGCAGGCTAGTTTGTCCAAAAGCCTTATCAGCTCCCCTAAGAAACTATATTATTGAACTATTTAATTACCGATAAAGAATAAAAACAATGCAGTTTCATGCTCACTGCATTGAATCATCTAGTCATTATTTTCCCTTTGCTATAAACAGACAGCCTACCTTTTTATCAGCACACCATTTCATTTATTTCACAGTGAAACCCAGTTTCACAATAATTGACTTGTCAGAAGCTCTAATTTATGAGGCTGGGCTTTGTAAGCCTTCTCCTATATTGGGCTCAACCTGCACACAAGCAGGGTTGAATATTTACAATGCTGTTAACAGGTGCTGAGTTGTTTAATGATTCTAATAGCCAGAAGCGTACTGAGAGAGCCAGCGGGATCACAATTACAGGCTGTTTGAACACAACAATTACTCGTCCCCTGAGAGGTGTGAAAGTCAAAGGCAGTTTTATACTAACAGCATCTAGCACATGGGCTAGACAGGCTAACTTCCATTAGTAGCCCGTTGGGAAAAAGCAACAACAAATGCCTAGGTATCATAAAAATTTACAAAGTACATAAAAATTAAACAATCAAAAACCCAAGGAACCAAGTTTTTATTGTCTTTTAAAATAATATATAAATACCACCAAAACATAGGAGAATTTATTAAGAACAACTAACTGAAACATGAACTTGTTTTTACTAATCTAAGCAAGTGTGGCATTTCATCAGCTGAGCAAGATAGAGCAGCAACATAAAATGGAGATGAAGTTACACCAAACATTTTGGATTTAATGTGGACTGCGGCAATTACTTCCTGTTTAGTTTAAGTAAACCTGACCCAAGCTCTCTCAGGGAAATTTTTCATCAGCCTTGAAATGGTGCTGCTATAACTGTCAGAGCTGTGAAGTCATTTGTTACAGCACCATGTTTTTATGTTCAGATTATACGGTAATAATAATGACACAGATAATGAAAATGGGTTGCAGAGACAGCTAAAAATACTACAGGAAAAATGTTGCTACCATTTGAAGGCTATCTCAGGGGAAAAAATAGTGCTGCAGATTTTCTATATTAACACAGAGCTCATTTTACGATTTTGGAGACTTACAATTCTAAAACAGTCACTTTTATGCTGGAGACAAGGTTCAAATCATGGCGTGCTCCTGGTTCTAGGAAATGTTATATTCTGATGGTTGTTGAGTCTACATATTTCATCGTGAAGGGAATCACAGAATCCATCACCTCATTAGATGTAGGTTATATACTGGATTTGTACATATTTTTGTCAACATGCCATTTTATACTCTTGCATGGGTGTGTCTGTATGTGTGCATGTTCTACATATCAAAATTAACATTTAGTTTAGTAAATATTCTATTATAACTAATTTCTATAATATTTTTGCAGCATGAACTCTTATCATCTTACTTTCTTGATCATGAGTATGTTCACTTGTGGCTTCCAAAATCAGATTCCACTTCCTCTGTGATCAGCAAGAAATTTGCCACTCGGCTTGGCTGTTCTGATTAAGTCAGCCACAAATACTTTTGCTTCTTAAGAATTTTTCCTCTTCTTTAGAGCTTCTGTATATTACTCAAGGCATGGCCTACAATGTAGCTTAGGGTTTCCTGCTGTATACACAATTGTTTAGGTAATGTTGACAAAGCATGATTCAAGGCAAAGCTGGATAATGAGATTTAACTTTTCATTGTATGGAACTGTGCATGTGTAGCTTCTTCAGAATAAAACCTTTACTTTGGTATCAGATAGGGAAAAATGAGGAATATTATTAGGCGTTCTTTACGTGAAACAGGATAGTAGGGAATGCCTTAGGTGGAGATTGCATTTTATTTATGTATTTATTATTTATTTGTCTGTGAACCTGCATCCTCTCTGGTACTACACCGGCCAGCCAGACGTGCGATATCTCATTTTAAATGTCTTGCCGAGACAAGTCCAATATGCCCACCCCCATGTGTGTGGGTTGATGGGGTCCAGAGATATGAGGGTCTACTGGTTCCAGAGCTATTAACTGGTCCCTGCCAGGACATGTCACAATGGGTGACTTGGGCGTGATGTCATGCCATCCAGCGATCAGGAGACTTAGCGCATTGTGCCAGAGCAACTGGAAGGGAAGGGGCCAGAGGGCAGTGGGGGTTGGGTGGGAGGGAACAGACAAGCAGAGGCAGAGTGGGAGGGATGGAGTCAAACTAGCTGCAAATGGCAATCCTGAGCCAAAGACCGATTTTCAGTTTCTAGCCCTTGCAAACAGCACAACAGACAGTTTGGGGAGATGCGACAACACACAGAATGGAGCCTTGCATAGTGGGGCTGAAAGGGCTAGCCTCATATCTGTTCTGTGCCTGTTCAACCTTCTTGTGGAGTAGCTCAAGTTAATTCCTTCTCTGAGTTCAGCACAACAGCCTAGGTTGATGAGTTCTGTGAAGAGGCTCAAAACAGAGCTCCTTGTTCTCAGAAGCCTTATCAGCCCAGTGCTGGCTGGGACGCAGACTGCACTCCGAGGAAGCAGGAATACCTGGACCCAGATGGAAGCAAGATGAGGGAGAGTGTGAGTGGATGAGAGGCCTTCAGGGGCAGGGGAGATATAGTGCAGCATCCTTCTCACTCCTACTCTCCACCAAAATTTTAAGCATCAGTCTGAGTCGCCACTTATATTTTGGATTAAATTCAGAGGTCAAAGACCCAGGTGGATAACTAAGATGGTAGATAGTTTACCAGACAATATTTTACTGTAATATTGTTTCCATCAGGAAGAGACCCCGTGGGCAGGCCCGGACTTAGGGGCAGGTCCCCTTGGCCTGGGGAGGCATTTTCTGGGGGGTGGCAATCCTGGCGCCGACTCTGCCCCGCTCCGTTTTTGTTTTTCTCCCTGCACAGCCGAGGCTGCTGCCCACAGCCAAAGGCTGCTGCCTGGGTCCCCATCCCTCACCTGCCTCTGCTGTCTACCTGCTAATAGTGCTGCAGCAGCAGCACAAAGCTGTTTGTTTACAAACAACTCCTCCCCACGTGAGTGATCAGAAGGTTGTTGCCTTGTAAAGAAGGTTCTTCGAGGTAGCTCCTAACATTCTCACAAGTAGGTTGCGCATGCTCACCCTATTCAAATAATAGACCACGTGATGGTCTTGAGCTCCTGTAGTATAAAAAGCACTCTCCCCCCTCAGAATGACAGTTCCTTCCAACCCTTTCCAAGAATATAAGAAAAAAATTCCATGCAGGGCTGGAAGTGTGGGTGATGTGAGAATGTTAGGAGCCATCTCAAAGAACCTTGTTTACAAGGCAGCAACCTTCTGTTCTTCTTTGAGTCACTCCTCACATGCCCTTTTTAGATGGCTCCGCCGGGTGGTGGGTCCGTGGGCATGCTGGTGCGTGGGCGGGGCATGCACACAGCCGCACACGCATCCTTACTCAACCCCCGCTCATCCGGACCCACGGAGCAACCTCCATTTTCCCTGGTTGCTCCGTGCATGGGGACAAGCGGGAGTTGAGTGCGGATGCGTGTTAGGCAGGCATGTGCATGCACCCCCAGTTACTGCAGGTGTGTGCGCCATATCATTCACACAGAGCTCCCCTACCCATGAACACTCAGTGTGGGGGTGGGGCTTGGCTTGGGGGCAGCAGCCTGAGAAGGGTTTTGGGGTGCAAAATTCCTAAGTCTGTCCCTACCGGTGGGTGGAGGTGTGTGTGTGTCCATGTAAAGGGACATCCAACCGCACCCACCCACAGAGCCCTCCAGAAAACTGGAGGAGGCCCTGTAGGTGGAGGTGTGCGTGTGTCCGTGTAAAGGGACACCCACCCACTGCACCAGAACACCCATCCCCCCCACCCCCTTCCGTGTAAAAAGGGCCTAAATGTACCATTAATTTGAAGTAATAGGACAATTGTCCCATCCTCTCTCACTGTATTAACCATATTAACCCACCCTCCTGTCGTTTTGACGTTTGTGTAAGACCTGACTATTCCGCCAGGTTTTTGGCGAGGGTGGGGTAGGGTTTGGGAGGGAGGGTGAGTTTTATTATTAAAATTTGTTGATTTGTTTTTAAATGTTTTATTGTTAAATCTTTTGTGTTGTTCGCTGCCCTGAGCTGTCTTTGAAGACACACACACAATGACTTTGAGGGAGTGTAAGCTCTGGGGCGATTATGCAGTTCAAAACCCCTTCAGTCTTCTGGACTTTCTTTGTACCCTCTCCTCTCAGCTCCGTTTACAGCCCCCCCCACCTCCCATGCACCCTGATCCCCCTTCCCCCAGACCAGACCTTCTAGGTCCTGATGTTAAACTGTCCACCATCCTCCTGGCTCCTGTGTCGTTGGAGGTGTGTGGGGAGAGAGAAGCCACGGCAGGGAGTCTAAAGTGCGGGTTGGCTGTGCAGGACCCTAGTGTCTCTTTCCCCTTTGTACTTGGCTAGATGATCTCTGCTGGAATGGGGGTTGTGGGGGAATGGGACAAGAAGAGTTGGGGGCTTGAATCCAGGCACCTGCTGCAGGTCTGGGCTAGGAATCCAGAGCGATTGATGATGTACAGAAGCGGTAGGGGGTGCCTGTTATACAATTGGCTCTCTACACCCTGCAGACAAGAAGCAGTACTAACTAGGGAAGCTAACCCCTTTGTGGCAAGAGTATCCTTACTTATCTGCCCAATCTCGTTTACAGCAATTACTCACCTCAAGGGAAATTTTTTCTACCTCTGGGAATAAGGGGAGGTGGGAGTAGTATGGTTGGATTGTTGGGATTTGCTGATTGATTGTTATTAGTAAATTTATGGAGGTCTAGCTTGGATTTAAATGGCCAGAAATGGACAGTGATTTAAAAGCCTGAACTTGTTATTATTTCAGGGGAAAAGCCCGTACAAGAGTAAGGCAATTTTCCTAACCCTTAGTCAGTCTCTTTTTGTATAACAGTTGTGTGGTGATAAAAGATGTTATTATTTTTAAGGAATATTACAAGGTTTGTATTTTTATATTATTGTGATATTGTTATCGTTTATTATCATATTGTTATATGTATGTTTTGTGGCTATGGCGGAAGCTAGTCAATAAAAGCTACTGATTGATTGAACTAGGGAAGCTAGTTACGATTCCTCCAGAATAGGAGTCGAATGAGATCTTGCATGTATTAGCATAACTGGCTTGCCCTTTGCTTTAAAGGGCTACGTAGTTCAGGCTATTGCATCTTCTGGATGGAACAAAAAGTTGGGATATCTGTTTTTTCTCCCCTACTGTTTCTATCCCAGTTTGTGACCCTTGCCACTAAGGAGCAACTCCAGATTGGTGAACCTTGGCCGTAAAAGTTAAACTGGGCAGCCCAGGCTTCTATTAAAGTCAATGGTGACCAAAAGCAGTAGTGGTGACTTCGGAGCAAACACAACCCTTAGAAAGGCGAGTGAGGTGTCATTTGAAAGAGGAGGTCACCCTGAATGAAATGGCACTATTCCCACCATGATGCTTCTAGTACAGCCGGAGATATTAATAAAAGCCCTGCCTGATTATTTCCCTGTGGCTCTGCTTGGCTGTTTACAGTCATGTCAATTTCATTCCAGCTGTCTCTTCATAGCCATGTCTATTTCAAGGCGGCCCTGTCACTTCTCTCTGGGTAGGAAAGAGCCGCACCACTGCTGGATGGAGCAGGGAGAAAGGAACCCCACTCATTTCTGGCATTAACTGCGCATGCTCACAACTATTAAGAATGAAAATTTCCAACTTTAATAACTCATTTTCTATGTCACTCAACACTGCCCCTCCATCACAAGCGGCTGCTAGACTGTTCTAACTGTTTCAGTATCAATAATTTGAGGCATAACTCAGTAAAATAAGGAAGAAATCAGCCTGCAAAAAATCGTTTGACTCGGGTAAAATGACATGAACTGGATCCACTTCAAATTTTGCATACACCACCCTACCCACTAAAACAACACACAGTACAGTTTTGACACAACTACTTTTGCTGTCCTGTTACTTGTTCTCCTGTCTTCCAGAAACCACAGACTAATCACTTATCATTGTCTATTTCATGGAATACACCTCTTGGCCAATCTCTCTTTCTCCCCCTTTCTGAGGCCATTGCCCTGTCCAATTGAGGTAAATAAACATGAAAGGGGAAAACCTGTAGCTAATTGCAATACTTGCCAGCAAGCAAGCGGACGAAAGCTTTACATGGAAACATAAAATTTCAAACAACTAGAAGATTGGGAATACTGAGAAACTTTTCTTTCAGAAATAAACAGTGGACTAGAACTTGGCAGGTTGTGACACTCAGGTCATTAATCTGTACTGCCTCCTCATTTGTTCCTTAAGGTCTAGTCATGATCTATCTATTCAAGCAACTCTGTTTAACATTCCTCAGAGCAATACCAGTTGCAATTAACTCCACCTTCCAAATCATGAACTTAACTTCTCATTCAGTAAACTTGTGGAAAACTCCCCAAACATCTTGCACATAACATAACAGATTAATTCAAATAACTAAAACAAGTAAATCACGTAACATTTTACAAAATCAATTATGTAATATTTGTTGAAAGTGAATATTCTAAATTTCTATTTTATATGTTTAAAGACAGAACTAAGGGTTCCTCACAAA
The DNA here is from genome assembly GCA_003113815.1 of Sphenodon punctatus. Lineage (NCBI taxonomy): Eukaryota > Metazoa > Chordata > Lepidosauria > Sphenodontia > Sphenodontidae > Sphenodon > Sphenodon punctatus. Next base: position 3,820,498 of record QEPC01004630.1, on the reverse strand, counting down.
AAATGGAACTAAAATCAGAGTTGAACTTTTCAAAATACTCAAAATTTAACTTAGTGAACATGAATACTCTAAATTTTTTTGTTATTAATCAAGCACAGGTATAATTTTTTCTTTCTAAATTGCCTTTATTCTTAAAACTGAAAACATACGTTCATCTTAATTTAAAGGTAAAATCAAATTAACATGTTTAAATTGGTATTATTAAGTTTTTGACATGACAGTTTTTAACAAAACTAACATCCTTTTAATGTGGAACTTTGGACACATAGGCCACAATCCACAAACCACTTACTCTGGAGTAGCCCCTCTGGGGTTCGATGGTAATAAGCAGTTTGTGGATTTCAGCCATAGTCTGTATACTTTAGATATAAACGATACTAAATTTGCTTATAAAGCTTTAGTATGTGTTTTAGTATGTGTTTAGCTAAGATGACTAACAACATAACAAATTAGAAATTAAATCTATTCCATACTCTTTAAGCCTGTTCCATTTGGGAATATCTCTTCACTGTGCATTTAGATGATGAAGCTCATCCCTTTTTATATGCCATTCACACAGGAATTCATTTATTCTTGAGGTGCAACTATCTGTAGGACAAAGTGCTGTAGTGTGTTTCACAGTGGTTTGCAATTTATAAAACAGCTTAGCACAGGAAGTATTGAAAACTAATATTTGAAATGGCAGGCGCCGTTCAGGTATTGTGTGCATCTTGTAAGTACCAAAGCAGGAATATAGCCAGAACTCTTGTAAGAGGTGATATTAGACACTTGATGACCAAAAGTGGTTAAGACCTTAGTTTTACAAAATCCCAAAATGAAGTTCCCCTACAATACAGAGCCTGCCATAATTCTACTTGCCTCAGAAGGAAGTACGCTGTTTAACTGCCTCCTTTTCCTGAAGCACCTAGATTTTTCATGTTATCTTATCAAAATGCTGACTAGGACTGATTTTCTTAATTTGTGAGATATAGCAAGTTTATAGCCAAAAAGCTTCAGGCTTGAATGTTTAGTGATTATCTTCAGAAGGTTTAGGGTGAAATGCTTTTAAACAGCCGGATTTGCTTTTAAGCAGATCAGCAGGTAAGGGCAGAAGTAGCTTCCAGCTACCAATCAATGAAGCCGGCATGTGGGGGATATTTGATTGAAAATGTGTATCAGTCTTGTTGCCTAAAAAGGAAGCTGGAGTTTTATCTAGGTTTACACTCAAGTCAAATTATGTTTGTTAACTCCTAATTCATATCATTTATAAGATAGGTTTTGTTTGCTAGAAGTTTCTTTGCAAGGTTGATGTAAGGATGTTAAGTATTGATACTTAAGTATGGAAAAATTTGCAAAAATGTTAATTGATAAGGTTGTTTAAATCAGGAAAATATGTATCAGGTGCATTTTATAAGCTATATCACTTTTCTGTTACTTAGATACTGATTTTACATTTTATCTGCAAACACAGAACTAGCTAATCCAAACAAGGTCCTAGCACAAAATCTCCATCTGTCTGTGATCAGACTTTCCTTTCCTATTATCCAAATCATTTCCCAGACTCATTTGGAGGAAGGCGTAGAACAAACAAATAATGAAGAATTAAGTTTGGAGAGTTCAAGCAACATTTTTGACTCCTTCTCCACCTGCAGACAAAGGGTATTTTCAGACGTTACGCTGGGCTGATTCACCACAGCGAATTCCCGGTGGGGGTGAATGAAATAACCACCCCCGGTGGTCAAAAAATAGCCCAAACAGACTGATCCCGGCAGGGAACTGGGGAGGGTCCCCCAGCACCCGGCCTCTGGGGAGACAGGCAGGCGCCATGGCCAATGCGGCCGCAGCGCCCAGTTGCTTTGACCACAGCCCGGAATCCCACCAGGGATTCCGGCTGTGATCGCCGGCCAGACATTACTTTTTATTGCTTCCCGCCGGGAATCACTTTGACCACGCTTTCGGAGCTTGTCCTGCGGGGACTCCGGGAAGCGCGCTTGAAATTAACCCCATGTGGGAATCGGCCGTGGTGAACATCTGGCGGCCGCCAAACAGACGTTCAGGGTGCTTTGGCCCCGCAGCGAAATTGACCATGGTTCACTGTGGTTGACTGTGATCTCGTAACGTCTGAAAATACCCAAAGTCATCGTTGTTCACAAGGAACTCAGATTTAAAATGCTGCCGAGTGCTATGAAGGGTAGGTAATTTCAAGAACATTATGTACTTGATTATGTACAATATTACATAATTGTAATAAATGTATTAAATAAATTTATTAAATAAATATTAAATAAATAAATTATTTATGAAATGCCAAAACTGTAAGTAGCAAGCTGTTGTTTTGGACAATACTTTGGTTGGTGAACAATTAGATGACACATGGCATGCCACACACTCAAAATGATACAGCTGCAAAAGTGGGGCTATATTGCTGGTGCAAACTCACAATGGACTGTATACCAACAGAAGCAAAGAAAGATGACAACTGTCGGAATAATCACACATTGTTTTTTCCACTCTCCTCCAGTGAAGATGATCATTGCAGAGGAACAGCTGACAGCTAGCCCATCAGTGACTGGGAAATCCAGCTGGTGAAAGATTTCCTGGCAGGAAGTTCTGCATAACATGTCATTGTGTTCACTAAAAATAGTTTAACACACTATAAAAGAATATATAGAAGAATCTGACTGTTTTTTCCATTTAAGGATACTGCTGTAGAAATTTTGATTAAGCTGTCTGAATAATATATTATAGTTGCCAATTAAGTGGAAAATTTTAAGTTATTTGCCAACAAATATTTTATATTTAGAGAAAAGTTATGAAATGTTTGTATGCAGATTTCCTAATTATTGACAGAAATGCTTTGCATCCAGAATGCCAACTATAAACAGGAGGACCTCTGCATTATCAGCACCTCTTCGCTAGATTTAAAAATAGATTATCTGGCATTCTGCCTACTAATTTGAAATTCTAGACTCACCTAGGGTTCATCATAAGACGACGGAAGAAGTAAGTCCAGGTGATATAATCGATTGCATCTTGCTTTGAGGTAATAGTTCCAGCAGCAATTTCAGCATTTAAATGATCAGAGAGAACTTGTAGCAAACTAAGGGATAAGATGGAGAAAAAACAAAAATAAGTCTGGGTCACTATGGCAAGCAAACAACTGTAATATTTATTTCCATATATTTTTGCCATCACACCCCATTTTGATACTTAAAAAATAATGCCATGACTCCAGAGAACAAGAGACACATGTAAAGTATACTAGATATAATTTGTGCTCATGAATCCATCCAGAGGCAGCATGATCCCACCTGGGGTTCCAACCCACATTTTAGAAATCTCTAATTTATTTTGTAAAGATTTATGTAACCAAAACACGTAAGCCTATTGTAGAAAATGCAATCACTTTGCATAGAATATTTTTAAAAGGGACCTTGCATTTTTCATCTATCAGAATCGTGTTATTCACTTTGAAAGAAGTATTTGCAATTGTTTAGAAAAAGATTCCCCCCCTCCCCCGCTGGAGTTAGACGATTCTCCAACTCTGGGCGAACTGAGAATAGTATAAAAACTTCCAATTAAAATGTAGTGCTTTAAGAAAAAGTACTAAAGCTTTTTCTGATAATCTTTCTCCCTAAGTTACATTTTCAGTAACTCCAATACAGGAAAGGAACTTTCTGTCCTGGAATGTTGTCAGAAAAGGGCCCTCGAACAACATTTATCATGGGTATCAGAGAGTGGACAAGGCCAGGGGTGGCCAGGATGTTGGTCAATTTCAAGTGATATCCTGGGGAATCTTGACCTCTCTGGCAAACTCACCGGGCATAGTGGGGAGCTTTGCGCCACCCCTTTCAGTGTAGCCACATCCCTTTTCTGAGTTGTGCCACATCACGGCACCTGGAAAGTAGTAGTGGCTTCGCTGCCAAAAGAGGCAGAGCAAAAGAGCAATTCTCCCCATGTTAGCGTAGCCACCTCCCCTTCCTGAGCATTGTGACATCACAGCACTTTGAAAAGGAGTGAGGCTATGCTAAAAAGGGATGGGGCAGAGCTCCAAGATCCCTGCCCGTAAATTTGCTGGTGGTCTTGGCCAGGTCGTCAACTGACCATGGCTATTGTCTGGACATGGTAGCTCCCTGCCCAGGCAAGTCTGGCTGCCCCTGGACTAGACCCTAGCATGGAGAACCCATTTCTAGCCAGAGCGATGGAATGGAAGGATGACTGGAAAGGGTGAGGGAGGTAGCTGGGAGAATGACTACTGCAGTATTTGGGAGAATGAATATGGACTCTCAGTATTCTGATGCATTTGCATCCTGTTTCAACGTAACCCATACCTCATTTAACACAAGTGCTTTTAAAAAAAATTTTTTACCTTGATTCTACTGGAAAAGGTTCATAAAGAAACTTTTTGTAGAAGTCTTTCTTGATGTCATGAACTAGAATCACAGCTTTGCCTTGGTCATCAAACTGAGGTCTACCAGCACGCCCCATCATCTGAAGAACATCTGTAAGAAATATAATAAATAGATATTTATGTACAGTTCAATTGTCTGAGACAACAACGTAAAATTTAAAATAGATTTCCAATACAGAAATCTCTGATATGTTCCCACTCCTTTAGTTAAAATTCAAATGTGAATGCTTGCAACTCCTACTCTACTAGGTCAGTAATTGAGGTCAAATTCTAGTGTTGTCTGCTCAATAGGAGCCAAATTTAACATGAACTGTGTAGCTTCAACTTGGGATCTGAAAATCAAATTTAGTTAATTTGTTCCTATTCTTCACCCTCAAGAAATATGGACAGTCCCTATTCCAGGTGAGGAAGGATAGATAGGACACCTCCAAAACTTTATTACTGTTGCACTTTTTCCGGAGTGTATGGAAATATATAAAGCAAAGGCAAAAATGCTAAGCATGTTACTACAGCAGCATTCCTAGATCATACTACAACTTCAAAAGCAACAGACTTTGTCTAGAATTTGAGAACACTAACAACTACAGCCCTCAGCCACTGAAGCCAATGGGAATTTTGTCATTGACTACAACGAGTTTAGGATTGCACTGTAGATTAATTGCTGACCTACAATCCGGGACCCGTGTTCACTGCATTTTCCCCACTGGTGTCAATGCAGTGAACATGGGTCCCTGTCTACAATGAACTGATTAGAGAGATATCCTCTAATAGTTTGTGTTTGTACTTGTTGAATTAATAGAGGTCCTTTGTTAACAAGATCAACTAGGGTAAAAGCCAAATTCTTATCTATTTAAAGACTAGCACTTTGGATTATTTCTGGGAAGCTAATAATTTTCCGACTAGGTTTCAGATTATTCATAATAAAACTATTTTTCTAGTGTAACTAAACCAAGAAACACAATATACGACTAGAAATAGCTGTTTCAAAACAAAGAAAACATATAAATTACTTCAAACTTTATACATCTGATATTTAAAAAAATCATGCAAACACTTCACTTTTCACATGAAGTTGTAAAAAGCTTTTTATATCAGTACTTAATGGTCTAAATTTGATTTTATCTTATTATTATTTATACACCAGCAATGTGCCTGGATCTGAGCAGAAGTGATGAGAGACAGGTCTCTGTCAAGGGGCTTACAATCTAGAATTGGCAAGAGGAGGAGAGGTACACAGGAAGAGGACATGGATGCATTCACAAAGCTGAGTAGCTGCAGGAACACTTGCTTAGCTTAGTTATAAGGGAGAAGGGGGAACCTGAATGATATGAGAGAATAAGGAGAAACATAAATGAGCAATCGATGGGGTGAGGGGTTAGGGAAGGCCTGACAGAAGAGGTAAGTTTTTAGGAGGGATGTGAAGGTCAGAGAGCATAGCGTATGTGTTCAGGGAGAGTTCCAAGCACAGGGGGCAGCATTGGAGAAGGAGATAAGATTGTTTAGGGGACAGGAAACTATGAGGTGGTTTATGGTAGCGGCAGAAAAGCAAAGTTCCTGGCAGGGAACATAGTGGAAAATGAGAGCAGAAAGATAGGAAGGAGTAAGGCCATGAAGACGAAGACCAAGAGTTTTTAGCTGGATGCAAAAGGGGAGAGGGAGCCAGTGGAGGAAGGGAAGGAATTACTAAATATAAGCAAAGCAGCAGACAAGCTGGACAGTCTTGGAAGCAGAGTTTTGAACAGAAGTGAAAGGATCAAGGTGAGAGCAGGGAAGACCAATAAAAAGGATGTTGTGATAGTCAAGGTGTGAGATGACTAGAGCGTTGACTAAAGTCTTAGCAATGGGAGCCATAAAGAATGGCTGAATCTTAGTGACGTTATATAAGAATAAATGACAGGCCTTAGCAACAGATAATACAAGGTGTACAAGAAGGGAGAGGTGGCCAAAGACGAATCCCAGGCTAGAAACCTAGAGACAGACTGGATGGTGACATCGGGTATTTTCAGACGTGACGAGATCACGTTCAACCACGGTGGAGTCCCACCGGGCGCGAAAGGTCTCGTCACGTCTGAAGGGGGAACGGAAGTTCCCCCCCAGATGTTCACCCCCGTCAATCACGGTGGGGAATCACATTCACCACGCGATTGGTGGAACTGGAGGGGCCGGCCCCGATCGCATGGTGAATGCGATTCCCCGCCGTGATGAAGGGGCCCGTCCCGTCTGCACGGCTACCACAGCTTGCCACCTGTGGCGGGATTCTGGGCCATGGTCAATTCAGACGGGCACTGCGGCCGCATTGGCCGCGGCGCCTGCCTGTCTCCCCAGAGGGCAGGTGGCAAGTGAGCGTGGGGGGTGGTGGGGCCGTGCGGCCGCACGTTGCGCCGCGCTGTCGTCCCCCCCCCCGATTCCCCACCGGGATCAGCCAGCACATCCGTTGGACGTGCTGGTGTGATTCCGGCGGGGAATCTCTGCGGTGATTCCGTGCCAGGGCGACTAGCGCCCCGTCACGTCTGAAATCACCCATCGTCAATGAGATAGAGAGCAAAAAGGGAGAGGATTTTTAGGGTGGAGATGAAGAGTTAAGTTTGAGTTGCCTGTGAGATATCAAGCAGAGATGCCAGAAAGATAGTTAAATTATATGAGACTGGATGGAGGGGGAGAGAGTAGGGTGGAAAGATAGAGTTGGATGTCATCAGAATGCCGATAGTATTGGTAACCATGAGGTTCAATGAGTTTTCTGAAAGACAGGGTGTAAAGGAAGAAAACAAGTGAAGGACAGAGCCCTTGGGTACACTGATCAAGAACATTAGAGGAATGTTTTTTATTTATTTATTTGAAACATTTTTTAGTCGCCCCCCATGCCTACGGCATTCCGGGACGACATACAACAATATAAAAACAACAATTTTTGTTTTTTAAAACCATTAAAACATAACAATATAAACAGGGTTGGGAAAATAAAATATAATAAAAGGTAGGGAGATGTTAAAACACTAACCCCCCCTCCCCCGCTCTTCCCCAAAGTGGTAGGAAGAAAATCAGTTGAGAACTGAGCCCCATAAGCCCAGAAAGCAAGGCGAGTGGCCAACAGTGCAGCAGAGAGGTTGAGCAGGACAAGGAAAGAACTGAGTCCCTTAGACTTGGTTATGAGGAGGTAATTGGTGATTTACACTTACTCTTTTGATATTATATACATTCAAGCTTTATTGTACTTTTTTTTTTAAAGTGTCCACTTTCAGTGATCCAAATTTAATAATATGTAAGATTAAGGATTTTAAAAATGAAATATATAAACACCTAATAGCTTTGATTAATCATAACGAAAGAACAAAGGCACACAATATCTACACCCCAACACCTGTCTTTTGCAGTTTAAAAAGGTTTGTTTCCTAAATATTATCCAAGTTTACATTTGCATAAGCTTGAAATGCACTTCAGCAAGTAATTATTTGTAAGATTTATGTGAATACCTGTAATGGGATAATCCACATAACGTCTTGTTTTTCCTTCATAATATTCTGTTCCCTTAACAATTACTAAATGAGCTGGAAAATTCACACCCCAGGCTAATGTGCTTGTGGCTATAAGAACCTAAAACAGAAAAGGAGATTAATGGTGTATATGTAACAATATGACAACTTTTAAAAATTATATGTAAATCTCATTATGATATAATGGAAAAAACAAACATACTTGGATTTTGCAATTGACAAATAACTCTTCCACAGTTTTTCTGTCTCTTTCATGCAGCCCAGCATGGTGCATGCCTATTCCAAAGGCAAGTGTCAGTTTAAGACTAGAGTCCCTCACTGTTGTGATAATGTCGTTCATCTGTAAAACAGGTAATAGTTATATGAGTGACAAGAATTTTAAAAGAACCTTTCAAGACATTTTTAATACTTGGAGGTAGTTAATAAAATTTCCCCATCCATGATATGTTAGGTACTACTTTTTGTATGCAGACTAAGACACAGGGTGTTAACAGATGAGACGTTGGCCTGCTGTGGTCTGCTTTTGCCCACTGTGGCCTAGGACTCACCTGCACATTTGTTCTCCCACTGCTAGATGTTGGCCCACTACTGCCCTGGGGTGAGTAGGTGGCTGGCTCGGGACGCGTCCTCTGGGAAATCTCTAAGGTGAATCCCCACCCACCTGGGCCAGCACAGGCCTGCACATCTGTTAGGCTTGTCCAGCCCTGCTGCCAGGTGGGGTCCGTGGATCAGGCCCAGCCGAAGAGCTGATCGGTGGGTGGGGGAAGAGTGTACTCACCCAGCCCCGCTGGAGAGCTGATTGGGGGGGGCTTGGAGTTCCTCCAGGCCTCCAGATCAGTTGTTAGGTGACTGGGGTGAGCACCCTCTTCTCGGCCCTGCTTCCCCCCCCCCGAGGTGTTTGGTGCGTGCAGCCAGTCTCCAAACAGCTGATGGAGGGTGCTCCTCCCCCCGCCACCCCGAACTGTTTGGTGAGCACACCCACCTACCAAACAGAAGACCAGCTAGCTGTCACTTTGCATGGGTAGGAGGCACTGGAGAGGGGTGCCTGGACTTGCAGAGTGACACTACAAACAAAACAATTGGGACCGTGTGACGATAACTACTAACAAATACGTATCTGTCTCTGGTATAGATATTTATTTATTAGTAATGATGAAAAATGCATATTTATATAATATGCATTTTTCATCATTACTAATAAATAAATATCTATACCAGAGACAGATACGTATTTGTTAGTAGTTATCGTCACACGGTCCCAATTGTTTTGTTTGTAGTGTCACTCTGCAAGTCCAGGCACCCCTCTCCAGTGCCTCCTACCCATGCAAAGTGACAGCTAGCTGGTCTTCTGTTTGGTAGGTGGGTGTGCTCACCAAACAGTTCGGGGTGGCGGGGGGAGGAGCACCCTCCATATATATATATATATATATTGTTATATATATATAACAATCAAGAGAAATAGTATTAAATGCTCAAATATTAAAATACATAGTATCAATCATCAATAAATGTCTGTCAAACACCAAAATGGAACCATGTTGCAATATTATTTGTTATGCCATGTATATCTTACTAACATGTTTCGGAAACCTTCTTCTGGGCTTGAACCTTCTAAAGCGTCAACATGGTATTGTAAATATCTTTTAAATAACAACATATGAAGAACTACAACAAAAAGTAAAAAAGACGAACATAAATTACAAGTCTCACAAAAGGGTACTGAAAAAAGCTACTATAAATATTCTTTTACTAAAACAATTATCTTACTGAAAAATATTCTTTATCCAATGTATATTGTTTGGGTTATTCAATGTTCACTTATCCTACAAATTGAAAACAAAAAAAAAATTCTTCATATATTAAAGAATGTATTTGTAAAAATGTAAAGCCACAAACACACGCACCAAGCAAGAACATAGTAACTATGCTCCAAAAGCCATCCCATAAAAGATAGCAATCTGTAAAAAAACAATGTAATCAATAGTATCTTGCTATAAAAATCTTTTTAGTAAAAAATATTTATTAAAAAAACTCACCACTGTGTAAAGCCTGTGATCAAACATACCCCTCCTTCACTGACCAAGTAAGATCACAAACTGACCCAAGCACTCTCTTTAAATACCCTAAATCACATGATGAACCATAATCAGGAGTTCAATCTTAGAGCAATAACAAATACTAACAGCCAATCTCAATGATTATACCACAGATTTCTTACGCAACTAATATAATCCCAATATAACTTAGACTAAGTACCTAAACCTACAATCAAATATATGTATGACCATAGCAATAAACATCTCAAAGAAAAACAGAGAAATCAATCTCCTCATTAAGTCCCTTTGGTGCCTCAGTGCCTAATGTAAATATTCACCAGCTTTCCCTTCTTAGAAGCAAATTATCAAGATCTCCCTCTCTGGAATAACATTGTTCTAAATCCCCAAAGAGTGACAGCCAGGTGGGTCCGTGTCAATGGCCTGGGCTGTCTGTCTGTCTGCCTGCCACTTTTCACAGGTGCTCTCCTCTCTCCAGTGCCTCCAAGCTGGGAGGCACTCCGGGCTTGCAGAGTGACAGCCAGGTGGCTCCATGGCAATGGCTCGAGCTGGCTGGGTGTCACTTTGCATGGGTGGGAGGTGCTTACTTTAGGAGCACCCCACAGCTGTTTGGCGGGCAGATGTGCTCACCAAACAGAAGACGGAGGAGGGGGCGAGAGGAGCTCCTCCCATTAGCTGTTTGGCGGCAGCTCTTCCTGGGCCTAATCCTGATCCTGCTGCACCCCATTGGCCTGGAAGTCCTGTCCCATGTGGACATTTCCTAAGGCCGCCTCAGGGTGTGAAGAGCCCTGTGCTGGCAGCCCCCATGTCCACGTTAAGGGCTGCAATTTTGAACAGCCAATCTGAGCGGTAGTGGCTGTAGTGGTTCGCCCTGGGGCAGGCTGGGGAAACGCTTCACTGCCGTCACAGCTGAAGAATTTACAGGGAAGAGGACAAACAATATAAGAACAGCAGAACAGAATAAACACAGGTTTATTAACTGGTATGGTCAGTGGTTCCCAAACATTTGACCTGCATGACCTCATTTTGAGATTTTAAATCCTAAACTCCTTGGGGTAGAGACCTTTTCTAATTTCTTATCTGTCTGCTAAATTTCCTATATTTTTGTTACCCCCAAAAACAAATTTTAAGTATTGCCATCAGGTAGGTAAATATTCAGTCTCGGTACAGAAGGCAATACTTGCCCCCTCTAAAAGATCATAAATGTAGATGAAAAAATAGAATAAAACTGGGCTTACCATTGAGCCTTTCATAAATCCAGTAGAAAGTTCTTTAACATGATACTTTGTATTTACACAATTTAATTAAGTATTTTGGATAATTACAGCTCATATAAATTGGTTGTCCACTTGATCTTTCAAGGTAATTTGAATTAATTTTTCAAGTACAATACTGAGAGTTACACTATATCAAATCCTTTAGTGAAAAACCAAGCGTATTGCATCTGTCTTCATATTTTGTAAATTCTTTGTAATTTGTTTTACTGTATATGTTTGGTATTAATTTCTTTTTAAAAAAAATAAAAAACTTTCTTTTATTTAGATAACGTGGTATTAATTTCTGATGTTGGCTTATAAACCCAGCTACTTGTAAGCCTCTTTCTGGCTTACATATCCCGTTATGGTAATATATATATATATATTATTATGACTGCTTTCTTATAAAACGTTGTAAGTAGCTTAACTCATGAATTAAGAGATGCTGTAACAGGTCTGGGCCCTAAGGGGTGTGTACTTGCCAGACCCAACCCCCAGAAACTCAGTCCAAGCAGAAACCTCGCTTCCAAGGTGCTCTTGATACCCAATGCTCCAGTCCTTGTCACATCTATCCAGTCCATACAAGTGTGGGGTTCAGGGTATCTCCTAGGCCCCCCTTCTGGACAGGCACAGTCCCTCCTGAAGTCAGCTTATCCAAACCCATGGTCTCTCAGATACCGTTCATGTTGTACCTCCCCTTAACAGGCGGAGTCTCTTTTGGTGCCTTGACAACAGCAGAGCCCTCCCAGGCTCACCCAGTTAGGCTCTCTGCTTTGGTCTCTCTGGCCCTTTTCATGCTTAGGCACAGGTGTCCCCAGTTAGGTAGCTCACGCGCTAAAGGTTTGCCCAGCTGGTGCCAATTAGCCCCTGCGTTGCCTCTCAACTGGGACTCTAGATGTTTGTCTTAAAGGGCCAGGCACATCCCAACAGCCTGTCCCTGCTACAGATGCATATTCAGAACATTAGTTTATTTAAATAAATAAATAAATAAATAAATAAATAAATGCCTAACACACAGTTGTACTATAAATATAAATATAGTAACTGGGTATCATGTGCAGTGTAAATACAGCAATACTTACTGATAATCGTAGAGGTAACAGAATTATAAAAATACCTAGACACACATGAAATTCAAAACGTAAGAGAATCTATGCAAATTTGGCCTATTTAGATTATCTACTTTGTCATGTGGTGAAAACTTAAAATAGCTTATGTTGAAATTTAGTTAACTATTAATGGAAGCAGTGGAGAGCCTAGTTTACTAAAGTACTACTGAAATTCTGGTTGCTATCAGTTTACATGTTCTAAGGCAGTGGGGAGGTTTACTTAAATTTAGGCCTCCCTCTGGATTGAGAGATATGCTAGTGCCTTGGTGTCTTTGGTGTGTAGTGTAAATTATGACAGAAACTGAAGACTAAATGCTATTTGCTTATGCTGTAGAGGCTGGCACCATAAGTAAATGGCAAGCTTACAAAAGAAAGCATGGGTGGATTCTAAAATACTGGAAAGAAAAGGAAGGAAATGGGGCTAAAAAAGGCACAGAGAAAAGAAGCAGGTAAAAAGTGGAGAAGTAATGATGAGTATTTGAGGGGGAAAAGGAGATTGATAAGAAGCGTAGACAGGGAAGAAGTATGGAAAGAAAAAGAGGACTATGATAATGGATAGTAAAGAGGAACATGAGTATATAAGCACTCAGAGCAAACAGTCAATTTCTTTAGTAATTACAATATATCATACCATGTGGGAAGTCAGAGCAGCCTGCTCATGATTTCTGCTTCTCACAAAAAGGATAATAGAATTAGTATTTTCCTGTCATTTTGCATTCCAGTTAGGGGAACAGCTTGAAAATTCCCCTCACCCCTCATATGGTCTCAATCAGGGGTGAGGCCCATTTGACCCACTCCCTGATTGGAGGAAGGAGCAGGAATAAAAAGGGGGTGGGGTGGAGGTGCAGGCATGAGGTGTGAGCAGTATTGTTGCTCCCTGGCGTTGCTAAGCGGTGCTGTGGGTTTGGTGTGAAGCAAGTCTCACAGGAGCAGGACTTGGGAAGCGTGCTGTTGAAGGAGCTGTGCTTCCCACCACAGTTGGAGTGCAGCGGGGCACGAGGAAGGCATTATCACTCACCCACATCTTAATCAACACTGTGGGCTTACAGCTGGTCACCATAGCTGGGCTGGGAAGGAATCTTTACAGGGTTTTCAGATTGGCTTTGATACCCCTGGTTTTTGCCTTCCTCACAGTGTGTTAACAGAAACTGTTTGGCTGGGCTATGCCTCGGTTGTTCGTTCCAATTGTGTTGTACTTTTGTGGGGGTCCAGTTAACAGCTGAAGCTGATTAAAAGGAGGCATTAGCTTGCTAAGGAAGACACCTCCTTAACAGATGGGGAAGTGTGACCCTGTGCATGGGACAGGTGTGCCTGGTGTAGGGGCACTTTCCAGGAAGCGGGGAGTCACAAGGCACCCTCAAGATGAACGTGTACTGCCTTGTACCTTGGGTCCCGATGAGGGACAAACCATCACCTCTCCCACCCATGGGCTTTGGCTGTCAGTTGGAGGGGGAGGTGCATTAGGCTGTTTGCACCAACTGGACTGGAACCTGAGGCAGCCTTGCAGTGATCCTATATGTGTTAGTATAATTAGACACAGTATTGTTGTGGAGAGGAGGCATCCCTTCCCCCTGTTTTTATGAGAATTGGTAACAAAGAGTGCTGCTGTTAAAACCCAAACAATGTGTCTGTTTCCCCTTCCAGGATTCGGCAACAAATAATGGACTGAGGAGGGTCAGTGGTTCCCAACCATTTACATGCATGACCCCATTTTGAAATTTTAAATCCTACACTCTTTGGGGTAGACACCTTCCCCAGGACATTGCTGGTGCCATATAAATAAACAAATAAATTTAGAATTTAGAGTTGGACGGTGCCTCAAAGGTCATCTAGTCCAACTCCCTGATCCTCAGTTTAGAAAACTCCCACTGAGGCCATGTTCAAATGAAACAGCTGGGGTACTTGAGGGTGTTAACAAACGAGACATTAGCTCCCATTAGTCCATGCCAGGTAGGTGCCTGCCTGTCTATTAGGTGTTTGTAGCTACCAGTCACGTGGCCTCCATCCACTGGATCTGCAGCCCTCACTCACTGTGGGCTCTAAGAAAAAGTGGGGCCCACTGTGTGGGTGAATGCAGGCTAAAGTGAGCCTATGTGTCCCTGTCCCAGCAAGTAGATTGCGTGCAGTACCTTCGTATGTACAGGTCCTCCAGCACCATAAAGTTGCAGGCAGAAAACCTAGAGAGTCTGAGGAGTGATTGCTTCTTGCCCCTTTCTTCCGCTCTCGCTTTCCCTGGAGCCGCAAGAGGGGGCTGCTTGCAAGCACATGAAATACACACAGGGAGCTTCCAATTTATTAAGCTGAACGCACTAAACGTGAGAGTGGGGGCTGCATATACTGAACTCAGAACGCAGTGGGCTATTGTCTCATTTGCTGACACCCTTAAAAGTTCTTCACAGGATTTCATTGTGGAGCTTTGACATGTCTCCACAGGGCTTAGGAGTAGTTGCCTTCATGTTGTTGTTATTATTATTATTATTGTTTTAATTTTCTACCCTGCCCTTCCTGCCAAAGGCGTACAATATTAAGTCTCTCAGGGCAGCTTACAATATTAAAATACAAATATAAACCATAACCATAAATACAAAAACATAAAAACCCCACATATTCTACACCATCCCCCCAACCCTTCTCCACCCCCCTAGCTCACCCCTATGTTCCCACAATGCACCACTTCCCTAGCACCCACTGCCAAACACCCTTGTGAATAAAACTGTTTTGCACTGCCTCCTAAAGACGCTAAAGCCTGGACATAAACAAACCTCCCGGGGATTTTGTACATCTGTGAAGCGACGGCCAAGAATGCCCTCCTCATCATAGAGACCAAGTTATAAACCGGTACCTCCAGACAGGCATCCCTGGCCAAGCGCAAAGGCTACGATGGGACATGGTAGACTAGGCAATCTTCTAGGAAAGTCGGTTCCAAGCTGTTTAGGGCTTTAAAGGTCAAAACCAGCACCTTGAATTGTGCCCAAAGACCATAGGCAATCAGTGCAGATTCTGGAGCACCGGTGTTATGTGCTCTTGGCAACCCATCCCCGTAAGAAGCTGGACTGCCACATTCTGCATCTGCTGCAGCTACCAAACAGTCTTCAAGGGCAGCCCCATATAGAGCCCATGTTGACCCTGGGGAGCATTTTGGGTGCAAATGCTTCATGTAAGAGGGCTACTCAGGCATTAAGGTGCCTGATAAAGCAAGGACTCTACTCTTCAATAATGGTCACTTCCAGGAAGCACCCATGTATAATCTGAAAGGTACAGGATGTTGACCAAGTGAAAACAGATAACTCAGAATGATCTCAGAGTAGCTGAACAAGCTGTTAGTCAGTTTAGGAAGGTGAGGTATTTTATTTAAGCATGTATTTCCCTAAGGCTCAGGGAGGGTTACAATATAAAAAATAGAAGTACATAAAAATATATAAAAAGCCCCTACAAACCGCATTCCTAGCCCCAGTGAAAGATGACAAAGGACTTCTTAAGTGATAAATCAGCAATGCCATAGCTTACACGTTATTTTATATTTAAATTGTGCTGCTAGGAATATAGGATGTGAAAGCTTATGAATTTGCAAATGTCCATCTTGTCCATGGTGTTTATAAACATGGTAGACAAAACATAGAGGGTGCAATCCAATCAGGTGGCAGGTGCAGATGTGTGCGCGTGTACCCCCCCCCCCACAGCAAGCTGCTGATTCGACACCCCCACTCCCCAAAGCCCACACAGCTCGCAGCCCAGCGGATGGAGCAGGCATGGTTCCATCCCCCAGGCTGCGGGGTGTGTGGGCTTGGGGTGTGTGTCATATCAGCAGAGGTGCCCTGTTGTGCCCAGCAGCTAGCTTTGCGGGGGGGGGCGCGTGTGCACATATGTGCACCAGCGTTGGCTATCTGTGCCCGGTGTAGGCGTAGCTTACCATAGGGTGTATAATTGCACCCATAGTGAAGAAATTTTCTTCTTCATTTTTATGATAGCCAGGGACTTTGTAATAATATATTTTCTTACTTTAACATGAATGAAATACTTCTGATATCAAGAAAGCAAATAATCTAAAAATCGTTTTGCAGATTTAAAAAACAGGGATTAAATTGACATTATAAAGTATTCACAGCTAAGCAGAGTGCTACTTCAGCATAAATAGTTCTGTAATGTAGTAATTTACAGAATTACTACACCTCCTCCTCCCTTTCACTCTCGGTTGGTGTTCCCCAAGGCTCTGTCCCTGGCCCTCTCCTCTTCTCTATCTATACCCTGTCCCTAAGGCAAACTCATTGCCTCCCATGGCTTCCAATATCACCTCTACGCTGATGACACTAAACTCTATCACTCCACTCCCTCTCTCTCTCTCTCCATCTATTCAAGCTTGCCTCACCAGCTGTCTCTCTGACATCTCTACCTGGATGTCTCAACGTCAACTCAAACTCAACATGGCTAAAACTGAACTCCTTATCTTCTCCCCTCATCCTTCCTCTCCCTCTTCCCTGTCGATCCTCATTGATGGGGTCACCATCCTTCCCGTCCCCCAAGCCCGTAGTTTAGGCTTCAACTTTGACTCACCCTTTCTTTTAAACACTACATCTACTCTGTTGCCAAATCCTGTCGCTTCTTCCTCCTTGCTAAGATTAGCCCTTTTGTCTCTGTCTCCTCTGCCCAAACCATTGTTCACGCCCTGGTCATCTCTCATCTCGATTACCGTAACCTCCTTTTTACTGGCTTCCCTTGCTCTCCCCTTTCTCCCCTTATCTCTGTCCAAAACTCTGCTGCCAGGGTCATCCACCTCACTCGTCGCTTTGACCACGTGCAGCCCCTCCTCTCGTCTCTTCAACGGCTCCTCCTTCCTGAACGAATTCTTGCACAATCTCCTAGTCTTCATCTATAAAGTTCTTCACAACCTTGCTCCCCCCTACCTCTCTTCGCTAATTTTCCTCCGTACTCCAGTCCATGAACTCCGCTCCTCCTCTGTCCCCTCTCTCGCTCTCCCATGCCTCCCTTGCTCCCCTAACCACCTTCATTCCTTCTTGCTAGCTGCCCCCCACACCTGGAACTCCTTCCCTGCCCCCATCCGCCTCGCCCCCTCCCGTCGTATCTTTAAATCCCTCAAGACCCACCCCTTCCGCTCTGCCCTCCCCGACTTCTTGCTCCCCTCACCTAACTCCTGCTGATACCCTCCATCCAGTACAATCTGTTCCCTAAGGCCTGTGTACTCATATCCTCACCACATGGACCAACCAGTCATCATTCTTAATGTAACTAAGCCAAGCGCGTGCACCTGGGACCTCGCATCCTCGTCAATGTTACACTCCTTGTCTCTCCCTCTGTTCCCCTTCCTTTGTCTCCCTCCCCCATCTCTCAGATTGTAAGCCCTAGGGCAGGGACCGTATCTATTCAATTACTTTGTAAAGCGCCAGGTACATTGCTTGCGCTATATAAATGCTTGCTGCTGCTGCTGCTGCTGCTGCTGCTAATAATAATAATAATAATAATAATAATAATAATAATAATAATAATAATAATAATTTTTAAACAAAAAGTCTCTGACATTCCTTTCTGTCATGCAGTTTCCAGCATAAAATATTCCAAATACACAGTTCTGGGAGTTTATTCAGAAATGTTCTTCTTGCTTTTAGAAGCAGCGGTGGTTTTTTTTTCTTCTACTGCCTTGTATCACAGTGGTGTCCTGTGTTGTTGTTAGTCATACCTGCAAAGCAGTGTAATTTACCACAGGAAACCTAAAGGACCCTTAGCAGGAGAGCTGGCACATGCACTACTATACTGTCATTCTAGCAGCAGGGAATCCTAGACATTTCTAGCTGACCCCCCTTACTTCTACATAAATCAATGCAATAAACAAAACTATTTTACCCATAGGCACAATCTAGGGTTTAAAATTCTCATGACAATTTATTTTAAGTATAACTCATTTTCATGTACCACTCTTCTGTATGAATATTACATTCTCACTATAAAATAATATAAATATGAGTATTCTAAGTATAATACTTTTTCATTCATTGCTCAAAAATATTCACTAACATGACAAACTATTAGATATCACAAAAATGTTTTAATATTATTGTATTCTCTGCAGAAACGAACATAAAATGTTATCATATTTCGCAAGCATAAAAATTAGTATATTTCCTATTATGTTATGATACAAAATGGTACATTTGGAATGTAAAAATATATCTATAAGAAAATGTGCATTTTTTTAATGATAAACTAAATTTTTATAAAAGCCTCGGGGCTCAAACCTGCTCTCAATGAAGTCTTTTGAAGTCTTGCTATTGATTTCAATAGTGGAAGGATCAGGTTGTTACTGAGTATAGTTTTAACATACTAACAAAACAACTTGTAGATGTCCCTGTAATGTTATTTAATGAAGAATCTAGTTTTTAATAACCATTTTTGAAAGCTGAACTGGAGTGTATTAGCTTAGTAATTTTTTTCAAATAAAAAAGGAAATTGATTATATAATGCAAAAATAAACTTATAATTGAACAAGCTAGATTTTCTTCCAGACTAAGCAGGCGTTTTCTCTGTTCCTGCAACATGTGTAGACTGCTGGACCATTTACTTTAAGTTAATAGAACTGGTTTTTATACTTTAAATTTATTGTACTTAAAAAGCTTTCATAGAAAGATAGGATTCCATTTAAGTAGATACATTCCCCTGTGCCTGAAAGACATCAGAGTATAATTCAGCAAGTTGATGACAATGCTGGCTCCAACAGAAAGGAGGAGACCAGATTGGACAAGAATGAGCTAACAGACTGTGCAGTCCAATTCTGTCCTTTTGAGTGTGATATATTGTTTCAAGATGCTAAAAACCTATACTTTCTCAAAGCATATCGTTTCTACTGGTGTTCCCATTTTCACACAACCCTCATTATTTGTACTCAGTACTCTTTTCAAAGCACATCAGACTAAGACCATATGCCACTGAATAATGCTTAGCAATTGTTTAAAATGTCCAATAAAAAGAAAGATGTGCCAAAGAAAAGAATCATGAAAGTTATCAAGTTTTTTATAAAAATAATTACATATTTCACATCTGCTACAGATGTCAAGTGAAGTTAAAACATGTCCTTGTTATACATTTATGACATACTTTTATATCATGAAAACAGCTTGTAGAAGAAAGTTAAAGTTCAATGATGAAAAACATTTAGCGATAACACCCTGATGCTTATTAAATACACCAAATATTGTTACTTCATTATTTAGGAATATGAATTAAAAATGCAAGTGTTAAAAAAAAGCCAAAAAGGCACCAATTCTGAAATATATGCGATTATTTAAAGAATTACTTTGAGGATCTGCTGCAATTGATATACATTAATAAAAAACTACATATTTAACAAAAACTGTCTTTAAAAGACAGTGATATGTCTAAGACATGCATGGAAAATGTGTGTGTTTCTTTTTTAGAGCACATTACGCCACAATACAACACAGGGTAGTAGTTTATTTGACTAAGTGTCAGGGGTGAAAACATAAAATATTCTTTTAACACTGCTAAATTTCTTATTTTTGACAGCAGAGCACATAGCAGAAATTTAGGCCAAAATATTATTTACTTCCGGTAAACAAGAGAGGACACACACATCTCCACCTCGCTCTCACACTAGTTTTCTGTTCAGATGTCATAAAGGGTTTATTCAATTTCCTCTAAAATCTTTGAGAAACTTTCCACTGGCTTCAATATGAGCTGGAGTGAGTCCTACACGAATGTTATTAGAAACCACAGTTTAGAAAAAGGTACATTTGTGTTATTGAATTAGTTGTATCCAGAGGTTTCGCAAAGAATAGTCTTAACTAGCAGCAGATGTTAAAATGTTGAATATGCTACGGGAAAATTGTGGTTCAAGTTTAAATTGCACATATTGGCACTAGGTTCTCCTGTTTCCCTCATCTTGATAAATTTAAACACAAAAAGAAGTTCAAAAGTCTGGCAAGCAAAGACAGAATCAAATCCTGGCAAATATTCATTTCAGTAAATTCACTATGGTTTAGATTTTCCAAACCACAAATGGCAATTAGGTCGCTAATTCCAAATGACTGAAAAGGAGGGTTAGACACCTCATTTTTATTTACATCCTTGAAAATGTACAGCTGGGTGTCTTTACTGGGTAATGATACTACGGCTTAATGTGCGCCACTTTCTGAAAGTTAAAGCTACACAAGTATCATAGTAAGAAAAAATAATTGAGAGAGCAAATTTAAGAACACAAGCACTGTGTCTGTGGTGCAGAGTCCACAGGAGCAGCAAGGAACTGCAAAAATCCACAGCCAGTGAGCTGAATATTCCTGAGGGGGTTGATTCCTTCCGTAAGCAGTTGCCCTCTCCCAGCTCCAAAACAAGGCAGAAACAGGAGTGGCAGTGGTGGTGATTGTTTGCCCAAAGTGAAACCATGGGTGGCAGACAGCGTTCACATACGAGAGTATGGGTGTTTTTAAACAAGCAAGGCGATGGTGGGGGTCCATGGCCACTGAGTGGCACTGCTACAGGGGTACCCACTCAGGTGGAGTGTGTGGGGAGGGATACAAACAGGAGGCTCCCAGTGCGGCTACCCTGGCCATGGAGGGTAAGCCACCATTAGGGCTGAAATGCTGTACCGCTGCGGCAGCATTTACCGGCGGAAAGTGCTCTTCTGCACCAAGCAGCATGGTTAGGAAGGGAGCCTTGCACTCGCGGCTTTCCACCGTTGCTGCCGCGGTATTTTTGCCACTGTAGATTTCACGCGGAAGCAGCAGGTTTGCCACAGTTTACCCTTTCCCTTATGTGTGGCAGCTTTGTGATTCTCACAGCATTGCAGCCAGGGGCGTAGCCACCTTGGCACTGGGGAAGTTGCTGCCTTGTAAACAAAGTTCTTCTTTGAGGGGCTCCTTCCATTCTCACTTGTGCACCCTTCTCTTACCGGCATATACCAAGCTCACTAGCTTAAAAGAAAACACCACGTGACGTTCACACGCCTCCACCCTATATAAGGTACCTAAACCCAACACAGTTCCTTCCAACCCTAAGCAATTAGGAAGAAAATTCCATGAGGGGTCGGAAGGGTGGGTGCTTGTGAGAATGTTTGAGCCATCTCGAAGAACCTTGTTTACAAGGCAGCAACCTTCTGTTCACCTTCGAGTGGCTCCTCCCATTCTCACAAATGGGAGCATGTACCAAGCCTAGAAAGAGGCGGTGGAGGAATTTTTTAACAAAATGATACTCCATGAAGGTTGGATCTACAGCCTCAGAGGGGGGCAGCAGGCAGGGGTAAGCCTGCTCTGAGGGGTCCATTCAGCTGGGGGAGGGTTGGTTGTTCAGTGCTGTCTCTGTTAGAATGATGGACAGATCCTCCCTCTTCCCTTTGTGATCACCCCATAGAGAGAAATGGGGGTGCAGAGCAGCTACAATGAGGCAGAGAGCCATCCCAGCAAAGGGGAAGAATTTGTCCGTGGCACCCTAACGCACAAGAGAATTCACAGAAGAGCAGGGACCCTCCCACCCTCCTAGTCTCTGTCCTGCTTAGAGTACAGGGATCCCCAGCCGCAGTGAGCTAGCGCCTGGCTCCTGATGCTGATCCAGGGGATGGGAGGGAGGGGGGAGGAGTCCCTGCTCTTCTGTGAATTCTCTTGTGCAAAGGAGGGGACAGGGGGGGACTATTCCCCCACCCGTGTAGCAGCACTGCGGGGCTACAACTGAGCTGTTTAAAAAGGTGGTGCCGGTGGTGCAAGAGAGACTCCTCTGGGACTCGGGAGCAGGGCTCCTGGCTCCCGCGGATGCCGCATATGCCTGGGGC
>QEPC01004630.1:3783529-3798324 GCA_003113815.1 Sphenodon punctatus | reverse complement strand
TTTTAACCACATGGTGCAAAAAAAATATATATCGTTAATATACTCAAAAGTACTGATTTTTTAAAATCTGAATGACTATACTTTACACATCTTAAAAATTCAACTTACTGGGGTACATAATTTGATTTAGCCAATCCAAGCACCAATACATTTGCCAGAATTGGGAAACATTTTTTTTTACTTAATTGAAAATCTGAGTTACACAAGTTCAACTTAAGTGGATCCCACTATATGCAGGATGGGGGCCATTATTTAGACATGACATTCAGTTTGTTCCAGGCATTCATTCTCCAGCACAGAACCTGTCTCTTATACACATCTAGATGTGTATAAGAGAGCTCTCCAGTGCTCCTGGCAAGTCTTGCAAAGGCTGTGTCCCCCTAGCCACAGTGTCTATGACTGGCGGAACAGTCTGCTGGTGTGGCTGATTGACTGAGTTCATTTGAGCAGGGGCTCTGTGGCTACTAATTGCCATGGAGTTATTTATTTATTTCAAGTCTGCCCAGCCTGCCCTGCACGAAGCACTCCAGATTTTTTGGCAAAGCACTGTGAATAGCCATGAGCGGGTGCTGCGTGGCTCATGGGAGCGTGCATCCCCCCGCTCCAACTTCAGACGGGTGGTCGGATGCATGGCTCCTGAGTGGCCATGCAGAATAGCATCTAATTGAAGAACACCCTATGAATGAGAGCAAATCTCATATAAGATTTGCAAAACAAGCTGCATCTTTATCTATTAAAAACCTGCTTAGGTTTTATAGGACAAAAGGGGGGTTTCTCGTTAAGTCTGCCCTTAAGTTATATATGGCCAAATCAGTTTCACAGATCTGTTATGGGGCCCAAATCTGGGGACATGCTTCTTCAGTAGCCAACCTTCTTGAACCCTTGCAAAATAACTTCCTGAAATATCTTCTGGGAGCTCCTTCAACATTCTCATCTGCCATCCTGAGACTTGAGATGGGGATGAGGTCTCTGGTCTCTAGGATTCAAGGTCTTCAACTAATTTTTTGGTTCAAGATTCTTCACTGACCCGCTATCTCTGCCAGGATGCTTCTTAGTCGAGACGTTGGGTGACTTTTGGCAGAATAAAAACCCCTGGTGGAGGGGGATCATTCAAGCATTGAAACATCTAGGGTTTTCTCCTAACTTTGTAACTCTTCTCCCATATAAAGAAGTGCTTAGATCATTAAATGTAGAATAGAAAATATCAAATTCCAGCAAAATAGAGCTCAAGCTGTAGTGTCAAAAGTTTCCCCTGGTACAGATTTTGGTTGCCAGGCACAAAAGGTGCAATATATTTGGCAGAGTTGTGAAATGTGATCTTACAAAAGGCATATACCGCTCTGTGATTTCAGACTATGTGCACTGAAGTACTTCAGGGACGCTATAAAGGTACTGCTTATGTTGAACATAAGTGTATACGCGGGGCTGATCAGGTGGAGAATCTAGCTCATTATACATTGACTGTCCTGCCCTTTATATGCAAAACCTCAGGGAAGATTTTTTTATAAAATGGACTTGGTCAAATCTGATTGCTAGTTTTTTTGTTTGCCGATAAGGCGGCAGAGGTTACATTGGCAGTTGCCTCTTTTGCCTCTGTGGCAATAAGACTGAGAGCACAGGCAGTTAAATTAAGGGGGGATCCATATGGTTAATTCCAAATTCTATTTAATTATTGAAACCTGTTTGGCAATATGCTCAACATTTTTTAGATGATTATGTATTGTAAACTATTTGATAGCTGTTTTATGTTTATTTATATTTAGTGTTTTATTTGTCACGGCCTAAGGGTTAGAACAATAAATTTAACTAACTAACTAACTATGAATGAGAGCAAGAAGTTCTAAGAAACACCTGAGAGCGGCTGAGTATGTATGGACACTGGGTTCCCTTGTTACGGCAGACATGTCTATTTCATAATTACTAAGGTTGGCCAAGCGAACTGCAAAATGTTCTGTGGGGTAGGGTGTGTTTTTAAAAAAAATCTGTCTCTGATGTATGGACCAGTCTCTGTTGTATGGTTCATGGTGTCACCATGCCCTATTACACAGGAGTTTATTCTGACACAGGTGAGGACAGTGGGTGGGATCACTATCCTGAACAAGGCAACTTGGTTGACTACTCGAAATCAGAGTTATTAGCTAGATTGTGTGTGCTTAAGAAGTCACCATTACATGGCAGTCAAAAGAAACAAAGAAAAGATGACCACTTCTTATCATCCCTACTCCACCAACAATTAAAACCAATTTTGATTTCTCTTCCCCTCGTTCCAAAGAGGAAGAACATGTTCCTGGCATCCTCCTTCCTCTGCAAGCACAATGTGAGGGTTGCTGCAGCCCTTCTGTGGATACCATACAAGGAAACGAAGGTGAAACAGAGGCAACGGGGGATGAGGTGAAGATTCTTACCAGCTCCCTTGCATACTTGGCCTCAAAGTCCCAGGAACAACTAAAACTACTTTGGCATGAAACCCATTTAAGGAGCTTTATAAGGTTTATGTACCACTAATGTCACATACAAATAACTCTGGATTCAACTTTATACAACAGCACTAACATCTCAAGTAAACAAATCAAATTATAGTTTTCAGTAAACATTTGTGTGTTATTTAAAAGTTAATATTTTAATCCAGTTGAAGACAGAAGAAAACCAATGACCAACTAATAAACCCTGATCATAGCAAATGTAAGCTACCTATTTATTTATATTTGATATTAGACATCCTCCTGTAATATTTTCCATTGCCCATGTTAGATCTCCTAGGTAACATATTAATTAAAAATATTATTATTAGATTGTAAGATGCTACTACTGAAACATGTTTGCAAAGCATAAACATGAATAATGGATAGACTTTTCTCCCAGCAGACAACAATGTCCTTTGCCACAAAAACTACCACCACCATCTATGGAGTAGAGAAACACTTGAGGTAGGGTTAGGTAGATATTTGCCAGTTCAAGCTTTGCTTAATACTTAAAGGAAAAGGTACAACTTGTATAGCAGTCTGTATGCTTCACCTAAATCTTGGTTTGATGTTAATCTAAGCTGGAAGTTGCTGGAATTCTCAATTCAGAAATACACAGAATATGGAAAGAAAAAAGTTGAGAGCTCTCCTAAAAATTCATTTGATCCCCACTAAAATTTAGGCAGCACCTGTTTAAACCAGACAAAAACTCAGATTAATTTTCCTCAGTTTAAAATATATATTTTGATTAACTGATTTCTAAAATAAATCTCCAACAGAAGGGTATGCATTTTTGCTCTCACTTAAGAAAATCACAAATCTCTAGACAACTTTCATGACTCTTAACAACACATGACTTGTCTTCAACACACTGCTGGTGAGAGATGAAAAACACAGGGCTTCACCCACACTACTGTAGTTTCCATTTCATCATCCACATAGCTAATTCTACTTAGAATTATAACAGTATCTATCTATTGATACCCATCCTACTCCTGGAACACCCATTTTATAAGTTAGGATACAATTAAGTATCTTTCAGCAAACAGGAAGACAAGTTAAAACCAAACTACACCCACTATTATCCCAACTCTTTCAAATATTTAAGAAAACAGATGGCCTTTCCTCCATAAGTGGAAAATTAATGAATCTGGTTTCAGGTGGGCGAAGGGAGTCAGAAAGTAGTTTCAATGTCAAGAACGTGCAGAGAACCTACCTTCTCTGCCCAAGTGTGACCAGATCCAATCCAACTAAGGCCTTGAGGGAGAAACTCTCTCGAAAATGAGAATCCAATCACCATCTAATTAGCTAAACCAAAGCATTATATAGGAAAACATAAACAGGCCCTAGCTGGCCAGCAGCTAACTGTAAGATGCTCTTAAGTGAACTGGGTAAGATAAAACGGTGGAAATAAACTGATGAGTCCCTGAATGGATCCCTCAGGACAAAAGGCCCAGATCTCTAGGATGGAGGGTTCACTGCTGCTGCTAAACTATGGATAAGCTGACTCAGTTCTGGGCGTGAGGCTGACTCCCACAGGATCCCTGTCTCTACCTGGATCCCAGGGCTAGATTGACTACACTTCCCCCACCCCATTGCCATTTATTCCAGCATTGCACCATACACACTTCTACCTCACTGCCACATCCAGTACTCTACACATCCCTCTGCAGTGCCATGTTTTCCTGTGCCTCAGGCCATACACCAATGAACTCCCCTAACTACACCATTTCATTATACGATATGGCAATATCCCTCTAACTCACTGTTGCTGCTTTATCCCACTTGCCCAACTGGTTGATATAATTTTGAATCATTATTACTCTAATACCAAATTTGAAAAAAATGGTATGATCTTGTATCCTATATAGATTTTTATTTTTTCATAAAACAAACAGTATGGTCAGAAAAAGATGTAGTATTATAAAACCATGTTTCAAAAAACCCTCACGTGATAGTTTATTGATGTGTGTACGTAACAATCAAGCCTTCATATATTTTGTTCCATTTTGAACTGTGTTGAATGAGCTTCTCCATATGACCACAGCATCACTGTGTTTTAGCATTTCTTGGAGGGAGGGTTGCTATGAATTTGACTTTGATGGTAGTCACATTAATACCTGTTGATTCTGACTAAGACAACAATTAATTAGATGCAGAGTGGCAAGAGTTTATGTCACTACTGGCCTGGAGCTCAGCTGGTGACTAAGATTTCATAGTTAAGTTTCTAATCTCTTGACCTACACAGTTCCTTGCTGCCTGGCATAATGAGGGCTGATTCAATTTTATGAACAAATGAAATTCAGCCATCAAAGGCCCAAGGCCTTCAAAAGTATACACACATTCTTAATAGTCAAGTTAACAGGACTACTTGTGTGACTTGAGCTTATAATGTGCTGAGCTGTTTGCAAGATTCCTACTCGAACTTCCGGCAAAGCAGAAAAAGAAAAGCAGTGCTGTACTTTAGGCTGATTTCCTCTTTATGCTTATATTGGAATATCACTAATGCAAATTAAATTCTGCTAACATAAACAATTAATAGAAGTTGCAATACTCTACCTCTCTTTCATCTGTGTTCAGCCATTGCTTTGGGTCATCCTCAGTAGCCAGAAAGGCAATCAAATCCAGGGCAGTAAGTCTAGTTTGACGTCTGGATGACACAAAGATAAGAACAGGTTTGGCTGGAGAATGGCTCCTAATAGCTGTTGAAAAAGAAAAATTCAGAACTATGAATACCAGAAATTAGAACTCCCTTGTGCCCCATATATTGTCAGCAATGGATTCACCAGAATTTAAAGTGCAAAGGTCCTTTGAAAGGAAGCCTAAACTAGAAAGTGACCTTTGAAATAGCTGATTCAGAGCCTGGGCATTGCAGTGTGAGTTGTTTTTTTCTGTTTCACACCTGAAAGTAGTATTTAAAAAGAGCAAACCAATTGTGCTTTAGTTTTATCTTAAAGGATTTTCTTGCTGAGTTTGTGTTTGAAAAGTTTCAGCTTGAATTAAATGTTTATGGCCCCAAAAACAGAGATTATAAAGAAAATACAGATACAGCCATTACTATTATATCAAACAAGAGGGAGTTAAAGCTCTCAGTAAATCAAATTTCTATAACTACTTTATTAACATTAGTAGTTACTGTAAGTATAAACAACAGAAACCTACAGATTCAGAGAAACCTCTAATATGTTATGCTAATGAGACAGTAGCACACACCAGGTGGGGTAGGGGGTTGGAGGGGAAGAACACCTGCTTGTCACACTAAGTCTGTGAGTGGGGGCTGTCTGAACGTACAAGAAATACATGCAGGGGGCTGCCCATTTATTAGGCTCTACATGCTAAATGTGCGAGTGGGGGCTGCATGGGCTGAACCCAGACTCCAAGGGGCTAGCATCCCCTTGTTTGTTAACACCCATAAGTAAACTGCTGAAACCTGACAATCCAGGCCCTGTTAAGTCTGGACCCTTTAGGACTGCACACCGAAGTGTGTCCCCTATATACACAGGGCATATTCAGAATACACAGTGGGTAGGAGGTGGTGCTGGCAGTCCTGCAGTGAAGTAGCTGTTTAGTACTGCTCCGGCTGCTGCATGCTCTCTTCATCATCTTTCCTAACAGCAGCAGCAGTGGTTTCCTTTCCAGTACTGGTCAGCTACTTGTCCAGGATTATGTTGCAATTACTGCCTCCTCCAAGCCCACTTCAATATGGAGGTGGGGATGATCCTGGATCCCCACAGTGAAGTGACTGTGGTGCTCCTGGGAGAAGGACTCTAACAATTTCAGATGGTTTACGTATTCCCTAAACTCGCCAGAACTGTGAGTTTTAACAGTAATGCTTCATTATCCTGTAGCATTATGAATTCATCCTTAATTTATTGGCCCTTTTGACAGGAGACGCCCTCACCTACATGGGCAACTGGGTGGGTGGGCGTCTGTGTGACCACGGGTGGGGATGGGTAGGGGTGTATACACGCTCCTGCACTCCACGTACCTCCACCCATCACCCATGCAAAAAGGCATTGAGAAAAATGCAGGAGCCATCATGTGTGGAGAAGGGTGGAAATCGGTGGAGGTGGGTGTGTCCCTGTGTGCTGGGCCACACCCGTACTGCCACCTCCACCCATCCCCTACGGACCGTGGTGCGTCCGCGGTCCATTTAAAAAGGGCCATTAAGACCAAGTGTACTTAAACAACACACCACATTGGCTTTCTATACATTATATACACACCTAGAATATTACTGGTCACATGAATATATAGTATAACTATTGACCACATTTATATCTTACACGTATACATGCCAATATATCTTTTTAAAGAAGCCTGACATCTAATGGATTTTTGTTGCTCCAGGAACAGGTGTGGCTGAACAGCCCAAGACAGATTTATTGTTCATTAGTGTTTTGGTACAATGCTCTTGTGTAGGTGTAAATAATCTGAGCTGCCAAGATTGGTCTCTAGTCCACAATCAATACTTTGCTTCTGTCATAAGGCTAATTAGATCAGCTAAGAAGTCACCTCACAACTGTCACCTCAAAATCAACAGCAGTTCACATTACAGAATTTATTTAGGAAGTTATTTTTAATTGATATAATAAATATTCCTTATGTAACCAAAAGAAAACATGCTTCAATAAAATATGAGGGTTGTTCTTAAATATATTCTGGCCACCAGCTTTGTTAAGAATAAAACATTGAAAACAGAAGCATATCTGGATGCACCACAAATTCTGAATTTTATGGTTATTGCTTTGAAACTAGAGTTATGTGAGGTTAGCTTGACTTACAGCTTCTGTTCATAATTTTTTTAAGGCTTACATACGGTGCTCAGTACAAAAATCTCTCAGATTAATATTGTAAAAGTTTTTATTACTTTCTAAATCTCAAATACTTTTATGTAAGTATTTTTTTACAGCACTGAACAACTAACATAACCACTAATTTAAATTATTTGTTCCAAATGCATTTACATTCTACTGCTGTGCTGCATTTGTTACATTTGATACGAATAGCTTTGGGTCATTAGCAGAAGCAGATTCACCCTTACGTAATCCAAGAAAGCATACAGTAACAAAAGGATATATTCTCTAGTGGATTTTTAAAAATGGTTAGAATGTTTTTACTGTGAATGAATGGTTCAAGTTTTGGAAGCTTACCTTGAAATGCAGGTTTGTTCATACTAGCCATTCGAGGACAGTAATGCTGGCCAGGGAAGCCTTGTATGTGTACCTCCAAAGGAACTGGACGCACTGATGGTCGGAAATTGAACAAACCCATCTAAAGTGAAAATATTGTCTGTTATTTTTCTCTTTTAATTTAAACTTGTATTATTTTGGAAACACAACCCGGTTGCCTTTCTGAAGAACAGATCTGCATTAATAGTTTCTTCAGAAATCTTCCACATACCTGATTAATATTTAGCCAGTCCGCAAGGTCTCTAGCATTAGCCAATGCAGTGGATAGACCAACCACTCTTACAGGCTTTTCTGTGTGAGATGAGATGAAGTTAGTTCGAGACACAATAACTTCCAATACTGGCCCTCTCTCATCCCCTAGGAAGCAAGAGGAATGCACATTAATAATTTAATAAATCGAGATGTCAAGAATTCCAGGCAATTTATGGCCAGGCTCACTCATTCATATTAATCAAAAGTCATGATGAAAATAATGCTCACCTAGCAGATGAATCTCATCTATGATAAGAATGGAAACCTTTTGAACGTAACTCCTGTTCTGCCAACTTCTGCTGATTCCATCCCACTTCTCTGGTGTAGTAACAATAAGGTCAGCTTGGGCGATAGCTCTCATATCAGGAGTCACATCTCCTGTCAACTCTACAACTCTGTAAATGAGAAGAACAGTAATTGTAACTAGAAAACTCAGTTTTTAAACTTCTTGAAATAGAATAATTCAAACACCAATTTTTAAGGTAAGACAGACAAATAAATAAAATCCTATACCAAATCCTAAATAAATAGTCCTTTAGGTCAATTTAACTGAACATAGTGCTGTACAGAAAGAAAGCTTTACTTAGATGTTCAAAACAACTTTTATTTGAGTGAGAGAAGTGGATCCAAAAAGCTGATATAAAACATTATTATTATTAATATTAAAGGTAACCAAAAACAGCCTACAAAGACCTTCTTACTGCAGGCGTTTAGTATTTGTGTGGTTGTATATAATTCTCTGTATCAGTCTTGCTAGAGGCTAGGAAGCAGAACCACTTCTCTAAGTTTTTAAGTTCACTTAGGTTAAGGACAGCCAAGAGAGTTCTAAGATTCTTAAACTATTAAATTTCCTCTCTCCCAGTGTCTTCCAAATGCATACCTTTGTCTTGCAAATGATTACCTTTATGGCAGATTAATAGGCCTTTTTTAAATGGACCCGGCTGGAAGGCAGGGCCATGTGCATTGCCATGGATGGACCATGCACTTCCAGTGAGTTGGGAGGGATTCATATGGCCAAGGATGGGTGTGCAGTTGGTGTTCGTCTGAACCCACGCACCGTTTGGCCCTCCCCGCACAGAGCATCCTGGATTTTTCCCGTGTGCTCCATAAGTGGGCGGATCATGGGAGTGTGCACTCCCCCACACCTCACCACCTTCAGATGGGCATCTGAATGTACGTGGGGTGGGTGACCTGGTTGTGGGTGCGTCCCCTTTAAAACGGCCATAGTCTTGTTTATTCTTGTTTGTCTATTCATTTATTTGGACCCATCTTATTTTATGTTAGCATCCGCCACCTCGTTTTCTTTGATATCCATACCAGTTTGGACTTAATTATTGTTGTTGGCAGTGTGACTTGACTTTACATTCCCTTGACAAATGCACTGCTCTCTTCTATATTAGCTTAAAGAATTAGATCTGGTTGTGTGCTCTTAGGGTTGGTTTGTTCTTTTGACTTTATTTTGGCCATTTATAGAAAGTTCTGTGTCTAGTTCAATTCCCTATTTTTACACCTTCTTGAAATACAGAAAGGACTAAAAACCACTCAGTCCTTTTGTGGCCTAAACCTGGATAATCAGAACATCTCCAATTCCTGAAGAAGCCAATAGGAGCTTTAGATATAGAAGAAAGGCATGACTAGGGCTACATGTTGCAAAAAGATTCTAAGAAACCTCAATTTTGGGGGGGTGAACAAAAAAATAAGCTTGTTTTATTTATTTATTTATACGTGTATTTATACTCCGCTTCCTCTGGCACAATGGCAGCTCAGGGCGGCACATCACTATCATAAAATAACAATAAAATAATTTAAGATACTACAAAACAATTAAAACACAATATAACATATAATGGGCACAGTGAGTCTCAGGCAATAAAACAGTAAAACCCTCCCATCCCACCTCCCCCCCTCCGAAAGCCCGGCGGAACAGCCAGGTTTTACAACATCTATGGAAAGAGGGGAGGTCCGGGGATAAGCGGGCCTCCAGCAGGAGAGAATTCCACAGTCGAGGCGCGGTCACCGAGAACGCCCTTTGTGCCGTTACCACCCGGCGGACTTCCAACTGGGCGTCCCCGGCCGACTGCAAGGGTCGCAAAGGAACCCGGGGTCTCAGGTGGTCTCGCAGGTAACCAGGACCCAAGCCGTTTAGGGCTTTATAGGTCATAACCAGCACCTTGAATTGGGTCCAGTGGACAATAAGCAGCCAGTGCAGAGCGCGGAGCACAGGTGTAATGTGCTCACGGCAGCCCACCCGTCAGGAGACAGGCCGCTGCATTCTGCACTAGCTGCAGCCTCCAGACTGTCGGCAGGGGAGTCCCACATAGAGCACGTTGCAGTAGTCCAGTCGAGAGGTAACGAAAGCATGGATGATGGTGGCCAGATCCGAGTCCGAGACATACGGCCGCAGCTGTCGCACCAGATGTAATTGGTTTTGTCTTTTTGAAGATTCAGTTCAGAGATGATGCTCTGAAAGAAATGTTGCTTCTGATTTGTTAGCTTGTCCAGTTGTACAAGATAAAGAAAAACTGACAATGAATCCAAAACAATGGCTTTAGCAGAATACAAGAAAATTATAGTTTTTAAGTCTGGTGAGTTTTGTCCAACACACACAAAGTGCACCTATAAGAATGAAAGTATTCTGCATTCAGTCAGTTTCACCCTGACTGCTTTTCAAAATAATACAATATCTTTACGTAGAAATGGTGAGTGAACAATTGCTAAAACACTGGAACCAACACCACAATTTAATACGCTTTTAATTTTGCAGATCCTGTACCATTTTGATCCCTAACTAGAGAAAATGAGCTTTCCGATTCTTAAATGTTTCTCTGATCACAGTAGCAAAGGTTCTGTGATCTTCAGGATTGGGCCCATTAGTATAAATCATCTTCTTCTTTAGAAAAGACATATATTCTTATGCTTCGATTACAATCCTGGAAACAAATCTGTAAGTAGATACAGTGTAAGTAGTCTGCATTCAGGGTAAATAGTCTGGGACCAGTTGCAAGCATTTACAGCGGAGTCCTGTTAAGATACATTTTGTGGGACCTCTATAAAAGCTTGAGTTATCAGAAATTCAACATATGAAGAGCTAAATAAATGGGGCAGTAGTATTAAGTTTTACTCAAAAACTTTTCCTGTTCCTGCCACTTACCTGAACAGCAGGGAACAGAAATGGTACATCTGCCTGCTCCACGCCAGGCTCCAATCTTGCAATACAATGCACAGTGCTCGTGTTCCCTGATGTTCACCTGAGCAGGAGGGCTTGCAATGCAAGCAACTGATGGGGACACTTTTAACTTGGTCTGAAAACTGGGAGGGTATATACTACAGTATTTTAACCACATGGTGCAAAAAAAATATATATCGTTAATATACTCAAAAGTACTGATTTTTTAAAATCTGAATGACTATACTTTACACATCTTAAAAATTCAACTTACTGGGGTACATAATTTGATTTAGCCAATCCAAGCACCAATACATTTGCCAGAATTGGGAAACATTTTTTTTTACTTAATTGAAAATCTGAGTTACACAAATTCAACTTAAGTGGATCCCACTATATGCAGGATGGGGGCCATTATTTAGACATGACATTCAGTTTGTTCCAGGCATTCATTCTCCAGCACAGAACTGCAGTGGATCCGTTACAGCAGAATGACCCAAAATCTTTCGGTTTTGTAACTTTTTTAGTTCTTGTTTCTGAATTATTAGATGTATACATGAAGGAACCTACTTTTTACCAAGTTTTTCCTCAATTCTAACTTTCCAGTCTTCGATTCTCTCTCGCACCAGCGCTTTTAAGGGAGCAATATATACTGCCTGCAGAAATACACATAAAAACAGAATTAAAGATATGCAAAACTTAAATCTTTGGAGATTAATTTAATTATCCTTAGAAGTTGAATTAATTTACTATGTGTAAATGATTAAGGCACAATTCTTAAAATTACATTTATATACAGTATTATTCTAATTATGACTGACAACTAAGAATTCTGAAAATTCTTTTGTTCCTTCAGCCAGTAACATACATATAAATTACAAATAAAAAGAATAATTCATAAACCTGTCACACTATCACCACCTTCAAAAAGCAAAAGCAATCATTATAAAATGATCTGTATTAAGTTCTATCATTTATTAATGAGAATGCAGAAGACATTAATGAAAATGCAGAAGACAGAAATAAAGATGCTGGTATTTATGCCCTAAGCTTAAACAAAAATAATCAATTTATAGTAAGATAATATTTTATATAATTTTTTAGTTCTTTTCCTTTCCTATTGAAAACATTTAAAGAAATTCTTAAAAATTCTAAGTTTTACAAAACCTCAAAACACTGTAGTCTAATCTGTGTGCTAATATATGTTCAAGTCCTTATATGGGTGTTCAGATTGGCATTTTAGAGCCTGCTTTCATCCAGAAAGCAAAGGCCTTTTTCACATATTACATTTTGCAAGCAACAACGCATCAAGTGGTGCACACGTGACATGACAAGCAAATCTGTAGCGAAGTTTTCCCTTTTTCCTTTTCATGTATGGTTAATGGATGTTGAGTAGTTAATCTTGTATACCTAACCACATCCGAATCCCTGGATGGTATCTCAGGGGACATTGCACATGGTTTTGGCATTGTAGCATAGTTTATTAGCAAGGTAGGGTTCTTGATGTGGGTGTAGTTTGTGTAAGTGCTACATTGTAGGGTAGATGCTGTTTGGATATCTCTTCTGTTTTTGTGTCCAGTTTGAGTGCCTGACATACGGATCTCAGCTAGGGTGCCTCAGACAACATGTGCCTCCTGACTGCTCCTATATTATTGACTACAAACCAAGAGGCAGATGATGATGATGATCTTCAGAACATATGAGAAGGAAAAGGCTCCTTGAAAGGTTAAGTCTATGGGTGTTTTCAGATGTGACGGGGCCAATTGGCCCCGTCACGAAATCAATGAATTCATCCCCCGCCGGGATGACCCGTAACGCCCTAACAGACATGCCGGGGGATCCCGGTGGGGGAATCGGGGAGGGGGGGGGCTGCGCGGCGCAACGTGCGGCCGCATGACCTCGCCCCCTCTACGCTCCCCGCCGCCCGCCCTCTGGGGAGACAGGCGGCCACCACGGCCAATGCCGCTGCAGCGCTCGCCCGCTATGGCCACGGGCTGGAATCCCTAAGGGGATTCCGGGCCATGGCCGCCATCCAGACGTGACGGCGGGGGTCACCACGGCGGGGAATCGCCTTCACCACGCGACGGCCTCTGGTCCCGCCGCTGCGGCCGCTCGCGTGGTGACCTGTTCCCCCCCAACAGACGTTACGTGGTCCTAGCCACCACAGGGAATTGACTGTGGTGGACATTGACCACGTAACGTCTGAAAATACCCTATAATACATTGTCTACAACATGGCTCCTGCATATAATGGAGGTGACGAGCACAGCAGACTTGTAATCAATTTCTGATTGGCAGCTGAGATGCCTTGCGTCTCTGATGCAAGTTGATGTAGATTCCATTTTTGGACTGGATAGAACCATGGAACAGATCAGTTATCATGACTAGGCATACAGTGATGTTCTATGAAGAGCACAGACTGGTGGGGAAATTTTACTTTTTCTGATAAGATCAGGAATGGATCTGAATTTTTTGATGTCCTGGGCATCTGTGACAGAATTGGGCATCTGAGGGCTCCTCTGAGCTGCTCTTGCATCTCGTTAGGAGGCAAGCCCACATCCCAGTACTGGGGTTTCCCACCTCCTGACACTGTGTCAGAGAGGAGGGAGGGGCAGCAGCAGGAAAGTGCACCTCCTGCATGCACAGCCTCTGCTGCAGCTCAAACTCACCGCTTGCCTTTGGCAGTGGGTGAATGAGCAGCTCCTGGTGTGGTTGCTCTCCACAAGGAAGAGTTTGTCATCCACTAACGAGGAGGAAGGGGAGAACACAGGGGAAGGGCACACTCAACCCCTTGACAGCAGCTCAACCTGATCCCCCTGCCAAAGGATGGGAGAGAGGAGCAGGGCCAGACAGAAAAAGGAGGGGAAAAAAAGAAAAAGGAAAGGTGAACAGAAAAGGGACTAAGCCTACAAAAAGCTCCCTCAGTGGGACCCCTACACCCTGACCCCTACCCTACTGCAAGGCAGGACAGAACTGGGAGTCTCATGCTGAGTTATGCTCCTCCCACAGGAAGAGAATGTCAATCTTAATTAATCTGGTCAATCTTAATTATCTCACCAGTTACACCATCTGTCCTGCAAAAGAGGGAGAAGTTGGAGACAAAGTAGTTCACATTATATCTCTTATTGGACTAAGTTTTATTGGTAAGAGTACTCGTGCTCTTGGGCCTCACAGGTAACACTTTAACAGTAAAAGTACTTTCATGTTGAAGTACAGAAGTAGGTTGCATCAAAATTTACTTGTACTGCTCACAGGGGTGAGCAGCAACTTGAGCAGTTAGGGCTTTGTAGAGCCCGGACTTCTCAGTAAGGATAGCATATTTTTAAATTTTATTTATTTATTTTTCAATTTAATACCCCATCCCTCCTGACATCAGGCACCCCGGGGTGGCTTACAATATACACAAATAAAATCCAATATAAAACATTTTAAAAAACTGCCAAAAGGAGGGTGACATTTAACACCACCCTCCTTCCCCCCTCCACCCTTTCACCCCTCTCCCCCACCAAACGCCTGGTGGAACAGCCAGGTCTTACAACTTTTCTGAAAAGAGGGGAGGTCTGGGGCCAGCCACACCCCCACCGGAAGGGAATTCCACAGCCGTGGTGCGGCCACCGAGAATGCCCTCTCCTGTGTGGCCCACCGGAAGACCTTGGGAGACCTCGAACAGGGCACCCCCGGACGACCGCAGGGGTCAATTCAGCACCCGGGGGGGGGGGGGGG
>QEPC01004630.1:3767056-3783370 GCA_003113815.1 Sphenodon punctatus | reverse complement strand
CTCCGAGCCGTTGTCATAGGTAGCCCCATGTAGAGCATGTTACCATAGTCTAGTCTAGCGGTGATGAAAGCATGGATGAGGGTGGCCAGGTCAAAGTCTGAAACATATGGCCGAAGCTGCCGCACCAGATGTAATTGGCGAAAGGCACTCCTCGCCACAGCCTCCACCCGGGCATTCAGGCAGAGCTGCGTGTCAAGGAGCAACCCCAGACTCCGCACATGGGGAACCAACGCGGGACAGACTCCATCCACAACAGGGGCCGTTACCCCCTGTTGCCTTACCCACCAGCATCACCTCCATCTTGTCAGGATTCAACCTCAGTTGGTTGGCTCTCATCCAGTCCCCACAGCTGTCAGACACCGGGTAAGCACCGAGACTGCAGGGTATGGGTCTGTTGTAAAAGAGAGATACAGCTGGGTGTCATCCGCATATTGATGACACTGCATGCCGAACCTCCTAATCACCTCACCGAGTGGCTGCATATACACGTTGAACAGGAGAGGGGACAAGACAGAACGCTGCGGGACACCACACGAAAGGTCTCGGTACAATGAAAAACATTCTCTGAGTACCACTTGTTGAGTTCTTCCTGCTAGGAATGAGCGGAACCATTCAAGAACAGTCCCGCCCACTCCTGCACAGTCCCCCAGGCGTGTCACCAAAATGTCATGGTCAACGGTATCAAACGCAGCGAAAAAAATCTACCACCACCAACAGGGTCGATCGACCCTGGTCTAACTCTCGGCGCAGGGC
The DNA here is from genome assembly GCA_003113815.1 of Sphenodon punctatus. Classification (NCBI taxonomy): domain Eukaryota; kingdom Metazoa; phylum Chordata; class Lepidosauria; order Sphenodontia; family Sphenodontidae; genus Sphenodon; species Sphenodon punctatus. The sequence continues at coordinate 3,782,617 of QEPC01004630.1, read as the reverse complement.
ATCCACCAAGGCCATGAGCACAGTCTCGGTGCCATATCTTGGATGAAATCCTGACTGGGAGGGATCAAGAAAACCGATGCGATCCAGATGCCCCTGCATCTGCTGGGCCACTACCCATTCAATAACCTTCCCTAAAAAGGGAAGGTTAGAGACAGGCTGATAGCTGGCAAGGGAGTCAACATCAAGCGATGGTTTCTTGAGCAGAGACCACACCACTGCCTCCTTAAGGCAGCCCGGCACTCTGCCCTCCCAGAGGGAGGCATTGATCACTCCTGCCACGACGGCCCCATTGTCTCCCTGCAAGATTTCACTAGCCAGGACGGGCACGGGTCTAACTCACAAGAAGTGGCCCTAACCGCACCAAGGACCCCAATCACATCGGCGGGCACCATCGACTGGAATGCATTGCTGGCAAATCACTGCTGTTTTAGCTTTCTTCCCACCCTGTGGGCTCTGGGCTGATCCTCTTCCTCCTCAACCTGACCCAGATCTATCAACCTATACTAGATCTGGGTCTTGGCCTTGGTAAACCATCTGAGGAGAAATGTTGTAGCTGGGAATCAGGCCATTCCTGTTCCTTAAACACTGACTTACTATTTGGATTAGTGACCACCAGATCAGCGTTATAGTCTGTTCCTCTTGCCTCCGTAGTGCTCTTTGTCAACTCTGACCCTTCCAGGGGATTCCACTGCCTGCCTCCTTTAAAACCAATGTGTTCTGACTCTCTATTAGTTGTGTCATCTGGACTGCACTGCTAAAATCATGAACATTCTAATTATTCTAAAATTGGAATAATATCCCCAATAGGTGTGAAACCTGGAGGAAGGATAACTTGGGTGAGGTGTGGAATGTGAAAAATTTCAAGAAGATACATGAAAAATGAGTGCATTATAGCAGTTTGAATTCTGGAGGCAAAAGCAGAAATTTCCCCTTTTGAGAACTGCATGAGCACAGGTAGCTAGAGCCAGTATGTGTGTTAAGAAAGTAGAGGTGTTTTGGAGAGCACTATGGGCCCAGTTCCTTTTCCTGACCCAAAAGCAGATCCAAGTGCACTTACTGAACTGAATTAAAAATATGCTTTGTTTATTTAGCTCTGGTTTTACTTTGGCTAAATGCATGCTACTTAGTATACACGCAAACATGGTTTTTAAAACTTTAGTTTCGGTGCTTTAGCTGTGAAATAGTTTCCATTTGTCTAAGCTGTTTAAGACCACTGAAAGAAGCATACATACATGATCATATCTAGTAAACATTATTCAAACCTTTGATGTAGGATACTCGTTGAAAACCCGAAAGATGGCTAATTCTGCAGCAACTGTCTTTCCTGAGCCAGTGGGAGCTCCAAGAAGAATGTTGCAGTCTGTGTGATAGACTGTGTGAAATATTTGTGTCTGGATAGGGTTGAAGTGAGTGAATTTGTACAGGGCTTCATACTCAGGATATCCCAAAGCTTTGACAGGCAAAGGTTGAAGATCTAATAGTTCTAAAATTGGAGAATCATCATTAGCATATGTTAAGATATACAGCTGTGTAAAATAATTGTTAATCTATGGAAATAGATATTTGTTGATATGAACCAAACATCTGAAGGGAACATCGCATTTCTAAATTATATTTAGGCATTTTCAGATAACAAAGGGCTCTATTTTGGGCAAGTAATGGACTCAAATGAGCGTCACATACAGTAAACGTAGCTTCACATTTTAAAATTGTGATTACTAAGTGTTCCAAGTGTTGCTTTGAAATTTACAATTTACATAGACTCACCTGTTTATTAGAGAACTTATCTTTTTTAATCTACTGTAATTAGATCTAAATCTACTGTAGCAATGCAAAAATGGATTCACAGAGGACACCACAGCATCCCCCCTCTCAAGTTACAGCAAAGGTTTCTATGGAGCCTCCCAGCTGATGCAATAATTTGAACTATAGGAATGCATGCGTATCTTAAACAAAACAAAACAACCACCCTGCAAATAAGCTACAAATCAAGCAGCCCTTCAGCGCAGATTTTTTTGCATATTTTAGAGTCATCTGCTAGCCAAGCAATTAAGAGACTGTGAAGAGTGATGTATGCATATAACCAGATTGGACGTCTACCAAATTAATGAGACTTGCAGTAATTCTGTTATTCAGATGCTTTCTTTGAAGTTTCAAATGGCTAGAGAACTCATAGCCTTGCCAGGGTGCTTCACATTAAGGTATACCCAGGGAACCATAATATTTTCTGAGGCTAGGATGTCCGATATTCTTAAAATGCTTTTCACTGACAGCCAATGGTTCTTTTATCACTCCCACTAAAACCAATTCCTTGGGCTTTCGGGCGGGCAGAGGTTTATGTCTTATCTTCGTCTACCAGCGTCTCAACATACTTTATTATTGAGTGGAACCCAGATGAGAATTGCAATCAACTTCCATAAATCCTAGAGGCTATCTAATTGGTGATATTACCTTTTCGTTTTTTTCTGAATAGTAGTCATTGATCAGCCAACTAGCTAAAAAAGCAATACCTGCTTTTCCAAACAGTATCGCTACAGTATAATAATGTATAAATATTTCAAACACATGAGTTTATGCATACAAAATGATAAGACAACACTGGAATTTGTATTGGAATTTGGAGTGTGTATTTCTGAATATGTGTCACAGAACTGGCCAAATGTGTGACAATGGAAGGGCTTACAGTGACGTCAGCCATACTGATGTATGTAGCTAGATAAACACAAATATTTTGGAGGTTCCCCGGGCGAGGCGGGTGGCCACCGATGTTAGATCTTTTTCGGTGGCCGCCCCTGTGCTGTGGAATTCGCTCCCGGAGGAGGCTCGGTTGGATCCCACTCTCCTGCTGTTTTGGTGTGTATGTAAGACCTGGCTGTTTTGTCAGGCTTTTGGCGAGGGGTTGGGGTGGGGGTTCCCCGCATATTGTATTTTAAAATTGTTTTATTGATTGTTTTTCACCACTCCGGGCTGCCCTGTGGGCAGGAAGGGTGGGATATACATTTTAAATGAATGAATAAATAAATAAATACATTTTATTTATTTATTTAAAAATATATTTATACCCTGCCCCTCCTGCCCACAGGAGGGGCGCAGAATATGCTTCTGTGCCAACTATTTTCAAATTCATGACTCAAAAATGGTAACAACACTCCTCACAATAAAATTAAGAGTTGGATATCTCTTGAATTCTAGTAAGGAAAATGTGAACAAGCAAGACTAGTTGCAGCAACATATTTCAGGATATCAAAACATTTAACTGGAAAGTCGACCATACCTGTGTGAGGTGGATGTCTCTCTGGTAGAATCAGATGTTGAAAATTGATAATACACACGGCTTCGGCTCCTAACCATCTATCTGATACAGCTCGGATGTAGTATTGGGAAGGTAAGGGTTCAAAAATAGGTATTGTGAACACCAGCATTTGAGCTTCCTTAGCAATGACCTAATATAAACAAAATTTAGCATTAATAGTATTATTAATGTGTTATTATCTATCGTTGTACTGTCTAAAACAGCGTACATTACTCTCTAAGGCCAAATGGACATAATAATGCATAGGCATTATTATGCATTATTATGTCCAATTGGCCTTAGAGAGTAATGTATGCTGTTTTAGACAGTACAACGATAGATAATGTACATAATGTACATAGGTACATCATGAAGAATCATATATTCATGCTTCTATATAAAATGAACAGGTGACAGGATATATGTTCCCATCCTTTTCATCTCTTGTGCTACAGTGCTTGATCCTGCTCCTTTTGAATTCAACAGGAGTAGGATAAGGCTCTTGGTTTCTTTTGGTGGAACAATAGCTAGTAATAATCTGTATGAAGCTAAATAAAAGAAAGCATCACAGATTTAATTTTTCATCTGCAATTAATTGTTTCTGGAGAGAAGCAAGAGGCAGAGAAATCTTTTACTGGATTTTATTTTTGAAATTATATCAGTAAATGACCAAGTAGAAAACCAATACTAAGCATGCAAATCTAAACTTGGAAGGTGCAAGACTGATACTGGAACTCTGATAAGGTATTTTGCACACCATAGCATTGTGTCAGAATACTCTTGACATTAATTTAATTATTTAAAATCCTCTGTCTTGCCAGCTTTATAATACTGCATAAGAACATATTTACCTGTTTCTTTTGAATGAGGAAATACTCTGAATGATAAATGTGATCATTAGTGGGGTCTTCCACCCAAATCCACCAGGGCTCCCCTACTGTGCCATGGACCTAGAAGAGGAGAAAAGGCACCCTCATTACAAGTACTATAGATCTCTCAGGATATGCAGGCTATTTGTTAAGTAGATTGGGGATATATTTCAATATGATGTAGGCTTACAGAGAAAAGATGAAAAATCATGAGCACGAATAGCAGGGGCAATGCAAAATGCCTGAGGGTGCACCATTGTGTCTGAAATTAGTAAGGTATATTTGCACAAGATTGACAGACAGATAATTTGTGTGGAAATGAGGGTCTCTGTCTCTATGGGAACTGTTTTTGCTGGCCACTCTTATGTTTCTGGCAAGATTATCTATGACCAAGGCTTTATTTCTCTGTGGAATTTTGCAAAGGCTGGTTGTTTTCCTGCATACTGCCACACAGGCAGATGATGGGTTCAGAGTGGAAACAGGAGGGCGGGTCACCAAATAAGGATGGGATGAGAAGCATACAAAAAAGGATGGATGACTAAAAGGGATTATAGGTTACCTTTTAGTGTCCCTATGGTCTTGTCAGTGAATTGCATAGGGAAACATGGTCTTCACATTTATGCACCAAGTCTGACTGCCATATGGTGGACCAGAAAGAAATTCTTCCTTTCTGTCTCAGCATGAATGATCCCACTTATCCTACATTCATATATTATGCCTTATTTAAAAACTTCTGCAGATGGGAATAGGAAAGAACTTGGCAATGGAATATACAACTAGTCTGGAAACTGAAACCAGACAAAAATGTCGTGGTGGCGTAAAGGAAAAGAAGTGTTGAAGAGCTACTAAGCTCTATATAAATTGCAAAAGATATACAGTAATAAGTAAAGTAGATTATAGAAACAATCTGCATATGTTATACCCATAACACACCATGGAAATATTGTTCTGGCTTAAAACATACTACTTTATAGTATTCCTTCATTGAGAGTGCAAATTAGGCTGCTTGGACATGAGAAGGAGTAGTGGAGGGACTTGGTGTAAGCGGAAATCGAGCCGGGGGAATCGTGGGAAGTTTTGTTCGTGCACACGAGGTTTAGGCCTGTTTCTGGCATGATGTCACCCATGGATTACAAGGCTCAAAAATCCAGCCCTGTAATCTGCGAGTGACATCACATCAGAAATGGGCTAAAACCTTGTGCACATGAGCTGAACTTTCTGTAATTCCCCCTGGCATGATTTCGGCTCATGCCAGTCCTTCCCCCCTCCCATCTTGTGTGTAAGAGATCTCTATTTTAATGATAGTATGGTTTTACTAATTGTAGGAAAGGTGACAGAAACTGCGTTTCTTAGGTTACAGACAATTTTAGAGATTGCTGGGAGATGATTAAGAAGACTTTTTTTTGTGAATTATGAATAGTCCAAGAGGAGGAGCAAAAAGGTCCAAAAAGAGATTCACTGGTACTAAATTATTATTTTTTAAAAAAAAATTCTTTCCATGTGCATCTCACAAATTTTTCTTGGTTAGTGGAAAAAACTTATGTGATGGAAGCCTTAGTAGCCCCACTGGCCTCCATCTAATGTTTCCCTGAGTTTTTTGCCACTATTGAGAAGCAATCTTCTTATCTAACAACCATTAGTCACTTTTACCCACATAAAAATGAGGGTGGGGGTTTCCCTGCAGGGAGAGGGGGAAAGGAAGGGTTTAGCTCATTCCTGTTGGAGAGGTCTCAGCAGGTGGTGATGGGTGATTGCTCGTTGTCATCCCATGATCTCGCTGTGGGGTCCTGCAGGGTTCCATCTTGTCCCCCCTCTTGTTCAATGTGTATATGAAGCCGCTGGGTGAGATCATTTGGAGGTTTGGAATGAAGTGTCATCAGTATTGCTGAGGAAATACTCTGATGACACCGAGCTCTACTTCTCCTTTTCAGCTGACCCAGGTCCTGCAGTCTCAGTGCTTACCTGTTGCCTGGCTGCTGTAGGGGACTGGATGTGGGCGAGTCAACTGAAGTTGAATCCTGACAAGACTGAGGTGATGATGACTGGCTAGCCTTGTAACCTGGAGGGGGGGGGATTGGGACCCCAGTTATTGATGGGGTCTGCCCCCCCCCCCAGTCACTCTGGTTTGCAGCCTTGGAGTGCTTCTGGATCTGTCGTTGCACCAGGAATGCCAGGTGGCGGTGGTTGTCAGGAATGCTTTGATTTCACCAACTCCATCTTGTGAGGAGGCTGCGGCCTTTTCTTTCTAATTCTGATCTGGCGGCCATCATCCATGTCTTCGTTACCTTGAGGCTAGACTACTGCAATGTGCTCTATGTGGGGCTGCCCCTGAATCTGGGTTGGAAGCTGCATATGGTGCAGAATCCAGCAGCTCGGCTCCTTATGGGGACTGGTCACCAAAAACATGTATTTCCGGTGCTCCGAAATCTGCACTGGTTGCTTATTGTCTTTCAGACACAATTCAAGGTATTGACTTTGACCTTTGAAGCCCTAAATGGCTTGGGATCCACTTATCAGGAAGATTGCCTGGCCTACCAGGTCCCATCGCAGCCTCTCGGTCAGCTGGGGATGCCTGTCTGGTGGTCCCAGTTTTTAACTTGGTTGCTACAATAGAGAGGGTGTTCTTGGCCACATCTCCGCAGCTGTGGAACTCCCTCCCTGGGAGGTTCATTTATGTCTTGAGCTTGAGTGCCTTTAAGAGGCAGTGTAAAACAGTCCTATTCACAGGGGTATTTGGCAGTGGGCGCTAGGGTGGGGGGAATAAGGGTGAGTTAGGAGGTAGAGGGGTTGAGGTGGAGAAGGGTTGGGGGGATAGTGTGGGTGTTTCATGGTTTTGTATTTATGTTTTATGTGTATTTTGTATTTTAATATTGTGAGGCACCTTTAAATAAATAAAGATCCTGAAACATTCAGCCTCTTGCTACTTTGTCTCAACATAGAGTAAACCAGAGTCTCCTGTCTAATGTTACAATTACTAAGGTAGTGTAGGTGTGGGGTTTTATCCAGAGACACACACAGTAGTCCTTCTTGTTAAAACAGAAAGTAACATTTTGCTTTATTATTCAAAGCAGATGAACTAAAGGAAACATATACCCCAATCCCCTTGGGATGATAAACGTAAAGTAAGGTCTTCAGTGTAACACAACCATTAGAGTTTCATATCTCTTCCAGGCAATTTTTACAAACACAATATGGCATCAGGATCATATTTTCTCAGTATGCTTTATACCTGGGGATGATTCCTTACAGGCATTTGCTATTATTTCTCTCCCAGCACACTCTCCAGGATTACTGAACTCAACTGCTTTTCTTCTCCCCAGCATTCTCTTGCTACTTTTTAAACCTATTAGATAAACTCTACTCCTCTAATGATATCACATCCTACCTCCCTTTTATGACATCATTACCTTAACTTCGCCCAGGCCTTTGGGGAGGGTGGGAGGGTAGGGTGAGGGGTTTTTAGTTCCCATCTTACCTATTATTTATTATGTATTTATTATATTTAGCCCTGTTTTAATATTTTTATATTATTGTATTGGATGTTTTAAATTGTTTTAATTGTGTTTTAATTGTTGGAAGCCGCCCCGGGCTGCTTTAGCAGGAGGGGCGGGGTATAAGTCTATTAAATAAATAAATAAATAAATAAATAAACTTATATGCTCACAACTTAGTTAATGGTTTTCCTTGACAACGCTGTCTGTGGTAAAGTTGAGCCACATATACAGTCAAATTTTCAAAGTTTAGTATCTGCACAATACATACTTTGAGAACAAATATTTAATGTGCATGTACAAATTACATCTCTGTGTAAAGATATAGACAGATGGTCCATATTTGAACATTCACGCATGCCAATACTTGAGCTACAAACCCACACCAGCTCTTTGTGCATGTAAACTAGGCATATTCCAGGCACGGGCAACGTTTCCTAATTTCAAGAGCCACAATGGGGCCAAAGAGTTTCAGGTGGCTTTAGAGCCACAGGTTGCCCACTTCTGCCATTTTCAAATGACACAGCACACGCCAGAGCCTCCATTTTTTTGCGTTTTTCATTTGTGCTTGTCATGAATAACTTTACTTCAGGGAGAAGGTCTGATTGAAATCTGATGAAATCATTGAGTTTTAAATCCACATTTTAATAAATGTTTTATTAGTTAAGCCCCTCATATCTTAACATTAAGTTTTGTCTAAATATGGATGCTATATAGCTCCCTAGGTCACAGCAGTTATAGATACTCCCTCTCACAGTCATGTCTCTAGAATATGACCTATATTGGCTATATATTTATCCATGGATTCCTTCATCCTCAGAGGTTTGATTAGGGCAGCTGTATGGTATTTTTCACAGCTGGAGCAACATAAATCAACTATCATTGCTCCACATTTGCTTCACATACATTAGCTGAAAGCAACGGGCCTTTAACTGCAGAAAATCCTACTAGTCACAATCAGGATGAATTCAAAATCCTGCTTCTTTCCGAACACACCACAAAAAACTTCTTTGTGCAGAACTTTCCTAACTAAGTAGAAAATGGATAGAAAAATTGACCTTTTACTGTGAAATTAAAAAAAATAAAAATCTCAGAGAGATACAATTAAGCTATGTGAAAATCCAGCCCTGTCATCCGTGAGTGAAATCAAGGCAGAAATGGGCTAATGACATTTAAAACTCTGCACACATGAGCAGAGTTTCATGTGATTCCCCCTGCCATGATTTTGGCTCACAGAAGTCCCTCCCCCCCCCCCAACATGTGCAAGATCCCTAAAAAGTCTAAGTTAAATCTTCCCTTTGTGTTGTAATACAGTACACATAATGGTAAATAAATCATTTAGATTTGTAGGTGCAAGATGAGATCAAAGACAGTTTTATTACCTCAACAAAAAAGTTTGGTTTAAGAAGCTTTTTAAGGCGGCATTACAAATTTCTCCTTATTTTCCCAGTGCCTGTCAGCTGTGGGGGCTTGGATGAGGTTTAGTCATCTGCAACTGAATCCTGACAAGACGGAGGTGATGTTGGTGGGTGAGGGCTTGGGGGACCTGGGGGTGGTTGAATCTCCTCTTGTTGGGGGGGTTCGCCCCCCCATGGTGTCTCAAGTGCGGAGTCTGGGTGTGCTCCTTGATTCGCGGCTCAGCTTGGAATCTCAGGTTGTGGCCGTGGCGGGGAGTGCGTTTCGGCAGTTACATCTTGTCCGGCGGCTTCGGCCGTATCTCTCAGACTCCGACCTCGCCACTGTCATCCATGCCTTCATCACCTCGAGGCTGGATTACTGCAACGCGCTCTACGTGGGGCTGCCCGAGAAGCTGGTCCGGAGGCTGCAGCTGGTGCAGAATGCCGCGGCCCGTCTCCTGACGGGGGCGGGTCGCAGGGAGCACATGACACCAGTGCTCCGGGCTCTGCACTGGCTGCCTATAAAGCACCGGGCCAGGTTCAAGGTGCTGGTTTTAACCTTTAAAGCCCTTCACGGCCTGGGCCCTGCTTATCTGAGGGACCGCCTCACTCCCCATGTGCCCGTGCGACCCTTGAGATCGTCCGTGGGAGCCTTTTTGGAGGTTCCCCGGGCGAGGTGGGTGGCCACCGATGTTAGATCGTTTTTGGTGGCCGCCCCTGTGCTGTGGAATTCGCTCCTGGAGGAGGCTCGGTTGTCTCTCACTCTCCTGCTGTTTTGGCATGTATGTAAGACCTGGCTGTTCCGTCAGGCTTTTGGCGAGGGGTAGGGTGGGGTTTTTCCCCACATATTGTAATTTTAAATTATTTTTAAAACATTTAAAATATTTTTATTGAATGTTGTTCACCACCCCGGGCTGCCCTGAGGGCAGGAGGGACAGGATATAAATGTTAAATAAATAAATAAATAAATAAAGAAATCAATTATACTCAAATGTTAACATTGTAAATTGTATGTTAAGGCAACTTTATTAAATATCAGACCAATCTATGCATTTTTCTTTTCTTATTCATTAATTTTAAAAAATATGATTTAACTGAAATTAAGCTGCATATGTGTTGTACGGTGACAGCACAATACTTATACGTATGTATACAGTTTAATTTCAGTTGTCATTTTTTAAAATTAATGAATAAGAAAAGAAAAATGTATAGATTGGTTTGATATTTAATAAAGTTGCCTTAACATACAAATGTTAACATTTTAGTATAATTTGTAATACCACCTTAACAAGCTTCTTAAACCAAAGGTTTTTTGTCTAGGTAATTTGCCCTTCTTTTGAAACTTAATAGTTTTGTTAATGCATAAGCTGGCCCCAGACACAAAAACACTGCAGGTGCACACAAGTGCTCACCCATCCCCCCACATCCCACACATTTTTTCGCAGGTTTCTCTGTGCAGGGGTGATGGGTGGAGGTGCGTTACACAGGAGCGCACAAGTGACTGTTTTCATACGAGACGCATTCATCCATGCCACTACGTGGGTTTCATTCACACACATTCTCTCACCTTTCTCTCTCTCACACACACACACACACTAACTGATCACACACAATCATTCAGACACAGTACACACATGCTCTCATCTCACACATTCATTTAAATTGATCACACACACTCATCCATACACACTACACACACATGCTCTCACCTCACACACATTCAAATTGATCAGTCATGCACGCTAGACCAGGGGCCTAGCTAGGGTGCAATGGGCCCCTGGACAAGAAGTCAAGATGGACCCCCCTTTTTGTGTCCTGCCGGCAGGCCTAGGAGTGCCGCCCAGCTCAGCGAGCCTGGGGACACTGCTATCAATCACACAAGACACCCAAAATGCAGCTAGCCTAGTAAGCGCATTATGCCATGAAAAGAGACATATGTAACCAGTTCAGTTGTGCCCCATAATCAATTCATGCTGCCCCATAATCAGTTCATTGGCGCCCCAGTCCCCCATATAATCAATTCACACTGTCCCCCACCCCCATAACCATTTCATTTGCGCCCCTGGGGCAGCGTGAATTAATTATATGAGTGATGCGACTGAACTGGTTATGGGTGGGGGTTTAAAGACAGTATTCCTGTTAGCAATAACTTCATTAAGAAGATTTAGTGAAATAGCAGCCCTAATAATCGCAGAACCATATCTGCAGATTTTCCAAGATAGAATAGATACTGCTTTACATCCAAAAGTCCTACCTAAGGTAGTATAAGTAAGACAGTTATGAGAATGTGGCCCTTTTTACAGGGGCCTCTCCCACCCATGAACACGCAGATTTCTGAGTATTCATGGGTGGGAGAGCTCTGTGTGAACAACGCAACGTGCTCCCCCACGGTAAGTGGAGGTGCATGCACGCACCCGCCTAACACGCATCCCCACTCACCCTCCATCTCGTCCCCATGCACGGAGCAACCAGGGAAAACAGCGGTTGCTCAGTGGGTGTGGATGAGCAGAGGTGAGTGGGGATGCGTGTGGCCATGTGCACGCCCTGCCCATGCACCGACATGCTAACGGACCCATCACGCAGCAGAACTGTGAAAAAACAGCCTGTGAGGAGCCACTTGAAAAAGAAAAGGCTGCTGCCTTGTAAACAAGGCTCTTTGAGATGGCTTCGAATATTCTCACAAGAATTTTCTTATATTCCTAGAAAGGGTTGGAAGGAACTGAGGGGGAGGGTGCTTTTTATAGTAGAGGAGGTCGAGACCATCACGTGGTCTATTATTTGAATATGGTGAGCATGCACAACCCAGTTGTGAAAATGTTAGAAACCATCTCGAAGAACCTTCTTTACAAGGCAACAACCTTCTGATCACTCAAATGGGGAGTTGTTTGTAAACAAACAGCTTTATCTCCCAGTTCAACTGGGTGTCCCGCTGTTGGTGCAGCAGCACTACTAGCAGGCAGAGGCAAGTGAGGGATGGGCACCCCCCCTTTGACCCGCCCGTCCCGCCCCACCCCGGACTCCCCTTCATTTTTTGTAATCACAGAACACGTGTTGCTGGAGGAAAGCTAGAATGGTCGCCAACTGGAGTTTTTGCTCTGTTGACTCCCATTGAACAGCACTGGTGCTGTTCAATGAGAGTTTGCTATCGTCTTAACTATAGGGCCACAACTGTGGCCCTATAATATAACAACTGAGGTAGCAAATAGAAAAACAAATAAACTGATCATCTTTCTTCTATTCACAATCTCATTCAGAGAAATTTTCCAAAAGAAAAACAAATGTCCTGCAGACACAGCTTAGAAAAACACTAATACATTTTAAATGTATTCATATATTTCAGAATAAAAATCTAGGCTTGACTCTATGGTCAAGGCATGCTGGGTATATATGTACTTAACCCTTTTAATACAGGAATGAACTTTAGAATAGCTTTATAACCTTTGTCTTAATTTCATATCAGGCACTTTGATTTAAAGATCACATTTGTAAAAGCATGCAGATCAGGTAGACCTTTATTTACTTGCCTTATACTGCAAAGATAAATTGCCTAAATTTGTTTTCCCATGGCTCGGTGGTCAGCACTGTTTACTTAGATGTGATCATCTGCTCTCTCACTTTTTGTTTGCCATTTTCTGGAATTCCATTAACTGTGAAGCATGTGCCTTGCTGCTACTTGTCTTTTCATAGGTACTTGTTTTAAGACAGTTACGGAAGACTTGTGGTCTTATTTAGGATAAATCTGAATGAAGAATGATATCAAGTATGCTTACCCATAAGCATCTTTGTCCAACAATTTTTCTGTCTGTATAAAAATATTATCTTATGCTAATTAAACAATTAAACTCTCACTATAACCTTCACTTGCATTACTGAAACTGAATGTATTTTCTTCCTGGTATTTTTACCTGATCATGCCACTTGAAGTCAGGAGTGACGTTCAACCTAACTCGGAGCACAGTACGTGTAATTGGCTGGATAGCTGCTTCCATTGTAATAGATGGTATTTGATGAACGCATTGTTTGACCTTTAACCCAATATTCACATGGTGGAGCATATGACCTGCAAAAAAAAATAAAAAATCATGTGAACTAAATTTGCATTTATAGTAAAAATAATACAAATCAGACTTTTAAATAGGGCTGTAGAGAGCCACATTATTGCTTTCTCTTGTTTGTTGTTTGGTGTTTAAACGACTGACTCTCTTGACCTGGCATGTCTGAATACTTTGTAATACTTAACTTGAATTAGCAAACTGCCACCTGATAAAGCCAGCACAATAACCCCACTGCTAGTTATTACTTATTACACCAGTTTATCAGGAATTTCAAGCCAGCTCTCCTTTTCTCTCTGATTTTTTGACATGGCACTTAGAAAGTCACATAGCACCTTCTACAAACATGAAATCTGACTTTGTTTAAAGCAGAACACTTTCTTTTTGTACTTTTACAACCCTGATATATATAGCAATTAAAAGTGAAGAAAACATTGAGCCCCCTCCCCCCCAAATAATAATAATACAAAAATTCACAGGATAACTGGAACAACTGGGCTAAAAAAAAAAAAATCACTTCTACGAAAACCAGGTCCTGTCAATTATTTTTCAGGATGCAATGCTGTGCATTAGAAGAAAGAACCAGACTGACTTTCCTGCACATCACACCTCTAATTACAGCTGTGGTCACTAGTAAAAATAATATTTTTGAGGGTTGTGTTATATAACTTTAATATCTGTTCCCCAATTTAGGATTGTAATAGGAAATGAAAACAAATTGTAGAGTAGTTCACTTTTAGTCAAATTTTAAGGAAATACTATTGATCCTATATTATTTGGTGATAAACTATAGAAGCAGGCTGATTCAGCCTATTCTTTAATGATCATTTATAGAGTGATCAGAGTGTATGCCATGATAGGAACACTAATATTCTAGATATACACTCTAAATAACTGGCTGGCCCATTTTGTGTGAATACAGTACAGCGTGAAAATCCCAATGCAAACATAGATAAGGAATCCTCAGCCCATTCATAACATTTGGCTATATTCCTGCAAGGCAGAATTAACTAATATTCTGCAAACATTATATGCACAGGAAACAAAAAATAATAAACTAATTTCTCCACAATCTTAATGACTTATTGCTAATTTAGAAGTAAGATGACTTGAGTGAGTAGCATTTGTTGTAGCTGATGTTTGTCCCGCACCCATTGTCACTTCAAAGAAAAAGCTATTCCTTACCAACTTTTAAAAAAAAATGAAATAAACATTAAACTGAAATAACAATGTCCACAAAGGGGGCTGCACTATTTTAACTAATCCATTACTTAACCAATTTAAATTGACACATTTTCTTAGGTAGCGATCTATTTAAAAGTGACCAGTTTAAACTTGTACAAACTCCTAACTTAGATATACTTAAACCAGTTTAACACTTCTTTAAATCATCTTAGCTTGCATCAGTAAATCTGTCTACATTGTATCCTTAAGTTTGTCTACATTAATGGCTTACACTATTTTAACTTGATTGATATAAAAATCAATCTAATTAAACTAGTGCATTACTAATACAAATCATCAGGCTTTCCCTAGCTCTTCACCCCCACAGACTGGTCAATGATGCTCTCTCTACTGTCACCTTAATAGTCGTCTTCTCCCTTGTAGCTAAGCTTAGCACATGCACCTACAATTCCTCAATTATGTGGATGTATCCCTGTCTCTTCCCTTGTTCCTCTCCTCCTTGTATCGCCTAGATTATAAGCCCTTTAGGACATGGACCTGTCTCTAATTAATTATTGTCCAGTGCTAGGTGCATTTCTGGCACTATGAAAATGCCTAGTAAAAACAACAATACAAAACACAGCCTAATTCTAATTGCACTTTTAACTTATTAAAGCTAAACCAAGATCATATGTACAAACTTTCAATAGGAACATGAAATAATGGTGTTCCTCCAATTCATGAACTTGGTTCAACAAAACTATGCAAACAAGTAGATGCATTTAGGTGGACTCAAGTCCCAATAGGGTTCTGTTCAGGTATAGTAATTTTTTGTAATGCTGACCATCTAATTGTGAGAAAAATGTAACTAATTACATCAAAAGAATATTGAAGAAATATTTCTTAAAACATACTCATTTGGCAACAACAAGCTGATGTTCTTCAAAGTTGTAGCAATTTAAATAAATTAAACTGAAAAGTATTTATTTTTGATTTCGATAGAAAAAATATTTGACTTCGTGGCAAGTCTCTACAGGTTTATTAGGTAATTATCTTGTTTCTGATTCTCAGCAGCTTAGATTAAGGATTTATATAAATATAAACAAATATATTTATATTTTATAATCTCTCTGTCTTGCTTTAAGGTAGGTGTTTCTTGTCAAAGTCCTACTTTATTTTATGCCCATAGTCCCAACACCTTCCAAAGAAGGAGAAAGAGGAATTGGGTCCCTTACCTTGGGAATTCCTTTTCTATGTCCCTCGAGGGAGGTCATTCGGACATAGGGAGCGATCTCC
>QEPC01004630.1:3745077-3755119 GCA_003113815.1 Sphenodon punctatus | reverse complement strand
CCCACCCATCCCCCCACACTCCCGCACCCATTAGAAAAGAGCCCTACTGGACTGGCCATCAACATACACATCAACCAGAACCTCACACTCCTTTCCTTGCTGGATAGTCATTCTGCGCTTTGGGGAAGACTATCTTTTTCTTATGTGTTTGCACAGTCCCTGTTGAGGTAGTTCCCTGATCAATAAGCGGGGCTCCTAAACACTGCTGCAAAACCATTAATCATCATTTTCTTGTGCTTCTTGTCTTCAGGATCTATTCTTAAAAAGGCTACCAGCTTTCTTGCTGCAGAGCGTGGCTTCATCCGCCACTTTGAGATTAAATGAGGGCATTTTCTTCTTTGCTAACGGAAAACCTGTAGCTTCTTTCTTTTTGAGAGGAATAAGAGAAGGTAGTCAAGCTTGACAAAGTGTTGTCCTTTGTGAAATTCTCTTAGCATAAACTAACAACCAGCCCCTGCTGAAGGAAAAGTTTCTAGCATTAATAGCAAAAGAACAAAAAAAAAACAACTTCCAAACCATTTATCCTAAAAAGAAAAAAAATAAATGTTTCTGTAAATGTAACCAGTGCACAGAATTTTAGTAAGTTTTAGCTATATAGCATCTAGAATTCCCTTTTTGCATTATTAAGATCATTCCGGACAAAAATTAATAAGACAAACTAGCTGATTTACTTGCAGATTTGAAGAAAACTGATTCTGGACTGAAGCAGTAAATTTGGCAATATTGTGAGAGTTAATATACTACACTGAAAGAGGTTACATTTCTGCTACAAGTACAATATTCAAACTCAACTTTTTTATTATGGAATATTAATTGTATTTCAATGATACTTATAATACAGCTATTTGTTCTACACTGTATTCTGGATAATGCTCTTTTCAATATTTAACATGCTGGTAGAAAGGTGTACTTCAGTGTACTTCTGCTGTAGTCTTACCTTAACCTGCTCAAATTCTTCAGCTTTAGACACTATAGCAAGTATGTCACCTTCTGTTTTGTGAGCATCAAACAGTTCATTGAAAGTCTATCAAAAATTAAAATGATCGTTAAAAATGTATAAAAACAAACAATGATTCTTCTGTCCTAGCAACTTAAATCCTACCCTTAGTAACAACTCAAAAAATAAAATGTAACCAAGATTTCAATTTAGAAAGTGAGCCGGGATTTCAGATGCCTTAATTTTGGGGCATCTAACCTTAGACTTGTATAGGAATATATTTATTTATTTTTATTTAAATAAATTTAGTATCCCGTCCCGCCTGCCACAGGCAGCTTGGGGCGGCTTATAACAGTGTAAGAACCAAACTCATAAAACTATAAAAGACACCCCTACACCCTCATCCTTCTCCTTCCCCCCACCCCCTACCCATCTCCCCCGCCAAATGCCTGGTGGAACAGCCAGGTCTTGTAGCTTTTATGAAAGGAGAGACGGTCCGGGGCCAGATGCACCCCCACCAGAAGGGAGTTCCACAGCCTCGGCACGTCCACCGAGAACGCCCTCCCCTGTGTGGCCCCCCGGAAGACTCGGGGGACCACAAGGAGGGCATCTCCCAATGACCGCAGGGGCTGGTCCAGTATCCGGGGGTTGAGGTGGTCTCGCAGATAGGCAAGGCCCAGACCATTTAGAGTTTTATAGGTTAAAAACAACACCTTGAATCGGGCTCAGAAGACTACTGGCAGCCAGTGCAGAGAATGGAGCACTGGTGTAATGTGCTCCCGGTGGCCCAGTCCCACCAGGAGACAGGCCGCCGCATTCTGCACTAGCTGCAGCCTCCGGGCCGTCACCATGGGTAGCCCCACGTAGAGTGCGTTACCATAGTCTAGTCTAGTCTAGTCTAGAGGTGATGAAAGCATGAATGATGGTGGCCAGGTCGGAGTCCGACATGTACGGCCTAAGCATGTGGGTTACAAATAAGGGGGCCAATCCAAGGTGCATGCGTGCACAACCTGTTAAGTGCACTAACACTTGTATTCAAAGCAGATAATTTCTAACTTGTGCCAGATATGGTAACAGAATTTTCACAAATATGACCATTTTTGCTAGGTGTCTCTTCCCTCTTCCCCTAGTGGTCTACCCCTGGAGGCAATAGCCCAAAGTATCCCATAATCCCCATTAGGAGGGGGGAGAGAATGGGTAAATCATTATCTAATAACACGTGACATTTCTAGTTTCTCATTGCTGCTGCATGGTTAGGCATTTTATTTCAGTAACAATGATAATATGAAAGATACCAGCATTAAGTAGTCAACACGCATTCTGTAATCTCCCCATAATATCCTTTAAATTTGAAAAAGAAAAAGGGAGCGGGGTATACCAAAAATATAACAGCTTTTTCTACCTCAATAGTATTATACTTGATGTAATAGTGGCTGGCAATTCTGCCTAAATCAGTCGAAGAGAAAAATTCAGTTCTTTCTTCAAAACGGATCATGCGGGCTTTGTCTAATTTTCGGCCCGCTTCAATAACCAATTGTTCTCTGTGCTTCTCTAGTCCAGGATCCATCTTTAGACAAAGCACAAAACACAAAGAGTGGTTAATGAGGCATTTTATTGAGATAATTTGTGGGTTTTCTTTAACAAGCTGACAAGAAAGTATAGTTAACAAAGACAATCATGAACCTGAAATGGGGAAGGTTAAGCTGTCATAAATACCATGTTTACAGACCATGCAGAACCCTCCTTCACATCTATTAGCTTCCTTGTCTCCCCCTCCTTTTAAGCCTTCCACAATCTCTTCTTTGGGGAGTTTTTCTTTCCCTCCCTTAGGGGAGTCTCTTCTCCTTTCCTGTATTCCTCCCCTCTGCTTGGAGAGAAGGACAAGCTGTTTCTGCCTTTCCCTTGCTTTTGAAGAATTTTTGTTGCCACTAACCGTCCCCATAAGGATGCGCGTCTGTCCCCAATTCCACCTTCCCACCTTTGGTGAGTCTCCCGCCCCATATTCCCTTTTCCTGTAACAGGAGAGGTCTCTCTCTCTCTCTCTTTCCCTCATATTTCCTACTTTCCACTGACTGACTGACTGACTGACTGACTCCTCCACCTTGAAATGAGTCTCACCCCTCACTTGGAGGAGTCTTTGCTTCTTTCCCCCCTTCTCTTCAAGCAGGCAGGAGGGCTCATCATGTGTCTTACCATGAACACTCACTGCTGTGAAGCAGATGGCTTGGTTTATTGGCTTGATCTACCCTTGGGACAAGGTTCTGGACTTCATCTGTAAAGGCAGGGTACTGGGAATATATTCCCTAAGGTTAGGGGTGATAGCCCGTGTGTATTGAGATTGAGCTCTCTTGTCTTCGTACTGAGCACAAGTGAGGAGCTACTGCTTCTTGTCCCCCTCTCCACCTGAAGAAACTAGTGGCAGTGCCAGTTGCCTTTAAAAACTTGCAGAGATATGCTTCCCCCCATCAGTTTTAGTGTTCTCTACTCTCTCTCAGTTTTCTCTCCTAATACCCAATACAGCAAATAAAGTGGTGCTAAAGCTACAGCAAAACAGGTATTTACATTTTGTGAACTGTGAATCCCACTAAAAAGTAAAAAATTCAGCTATGAATTCAGCTATATCATGTCTAGCTCCACTTACTTATTCCAATGCAGAAAGCAATTCCGAAAAAGGACTTTAAACAAAGAAACGATATTCTAATATGACTAGATCGTAGGAAAAAAAAGATAAATATGATTGATTTCATTAACCTGGTAAATGAACAAACACATAGTATTATGATCCTACATGCAGTAAGAGGTTCTAAAACAAATACTTGATGCAGAAGAAACTGTGTGAATACAAAAGCTATGAATTCAAGAGGACTTGACTGTATCACTCATATACTCTGTTGGTAAAGTCTACCTTCGACACTGAAATGTTGACAGTGACTGAAGTACAACTGTTTTGTTAAGAGTAAGCACTATGTTTAAATGGCTAATTTGACCACAGTGAGGACATTTTGCATGGGGTCTGTTTTCAACAAACAGGTTGTATCAGTTAGGACCTTCTAATTTGGTGTTCTTTTACATCTTCTACTATAGAAAATATTTTCCTCTCTCCAAGCACTTAAAAGGAATTGCTGATGTCAGGAAAGGTAGCAAAGGCAAATATTTATCTTCCCATCAGGAAAGGATTACAGAACCAGAGAGCAAGTTAGATTTTATTTTTAAAAATGCAGTTTCCTACCTGATAAGCCTTGTGACTGATGCCATATACTAATGGATTTGCTCTCATCCGTACATAAAGATAGGTGTAACTTATCCACTTTACTGCTTCCTCCACATTAGTAACTGTTCCCAGAGCAACCTGCAAGTAGGAAAAGATAAATCTAAATCTACAAAGAGTTAGCATAAATGTTATGTTAAAACATACTAATTTTTCCCCGATAGCCAAGGTTTAAAAATTCAAATGTGAAGTTAAAATTAAACTTCTTAAAAGTTAGTTTTTAATCTATGTAAAATTACTACCCTATCTACTGAGTTTAGCTTAGTAACATTAAGTGAGATATTTATCTGGATTAAAATGTTTAAGTAGTTTAAATTAAACTCTCATATATATTTAAGAAGACAATTTAGAAATGGAAAAATGGCCCAGAGTTAAAGATTTGCAAATATGGAAAGTGGATGAATGCAAGATACTTTTCAAATGAAACAATACTGACACTGTGCATTTCCCTACTATATCTCTACCTTGTCTCCAGGCAAAGTCATTACTTTCAAAAATATTAAAATACTGATGCACTTGCCTTTCATCTTTGAAGATTTACAAATACATGGTAAATAGCCAAGATATCAAACATAACTAAGCATTCACCTAGCAATGCTTTCTCTTTCTACAGACTCTTAATGGGACCATTTTGAAACAATCTCTCTGCTCCAATACATTTTTGTCTTTAGCTGTATGCCATCATCATCAGTCAAGTAAGATGATTTCAAAAGGCCACTTTGGGCCGATCGTATGGGGAATATAACATGCGTGCAAACTGCACAACTTGCACGCATGTACAGGTTTAGGATCAACTCCAATGTCTGTTTCTTCAAATAGTTCTAACCGTAATAGGGAACACTGGTTTTGCTTTAGTTAAAGCATGTTGGTCAACTCTGCCCTGAGATTAGTAGATTCTGTTCATAGCAAAATAACACTTTGGGTTTTTTATCTTTTCCTAACCATAATACTAGGAAACCCCTTATTAAAAAAATTGTGGTTGATTACTACTAACAAATTATAATTTAAAAGTCTTTAGTGGTAATCCTGATTCCTGACACCATTCACCCATAGGCAATCCCACTAATTTCAATGGAACGTCTAGAAAGTGGTTTCACTATTATGGCCTTTGTCTTTCATATAAACTGACCCAATTATGGAAAAAAGATAAAATTCCCACACTACTATAAACAATTTCAAATTGACAGGTGCATGTATCTGTGTTAGTGTTAGAGCAAAAGCAGGAGTAAATGAAAAAGCTATTTTAAAAATAATACTGAAATCCAAGTCAGTAAAAATTTAGTTAACAACATTCATATTTTCATTCCTGCTTGCTTCTTTGTATCAGGGTGCATTTCCCCAAAGCTTGGTGTGTGCGCGTGCTTGCGTGTGTATAAAGGTGAAATTATAACCTAATAAATGTATGGGGCAATGAAACAGTTAAGAATGCACAACTACTGGGACCCAACTGAAAGGGAGAAAAGACACTTTACCTAGATCATAGGCATATTACTCAATTTGCTGCCTAAACTAATTTGTACATTAGATGCCTAGCCATGACTCAAACCACTTACTAACAGTACATATCCTGAAGTAGCAATAATGACAACTTTCAATATTACAGTAACACTTCTGGAAATATTTAGTTTTTGAAAGCATAAAAAGATAAAACTCTCATTCAGGAAGTTAACAGTCTGACAAATTAGACAAGAAACAGACATTATTTTCACCTGATTCAGCCAAATTGCTGATTCCAGTCATAACACTTTCCTTTTATTATTTAGAAGTAGGCATTTACATAGTCAAAAGCAAAAGAAGAGAGGAAGAGAATAAAGCTTTACAGTGTGGATGGACTGCAAATAAAATACATAAGCTATAGCTCTGACACCCTTTAATGCTCGTTATTGTTTAGTGTACTCTTTCAGGTCACAGAGACAAAAGCAGAAGCAACTACTGAACATTTGCTGCCACCTGGTGTCCATCTAAGAATACTGTGACTTTCTGGATTGGATTTGCATTCACGCAAATACAATATTTTCTAACGCAAGCACTTTAGTAATAATGAAACAAAACAGTTCAATGAGGAAACATCTGCTAAGCTGAAAATTTTAAAACTGGTGGGTAGGGTGAAAAGGCATTTCCTGCTTTAAAAATGTTCCGACTTCTCCTTGCCTGAGGAAGGACCTTGTGAGGTCCGAAAGCTTGTACATTTCCACCGATAATACATATCACTCAATAAAAGATATCATTCAAACTATTTTGTCTCCACCTCTGTCACTTGGGACCAACATGGCAACCACACTCTCTCTAGACTGCTTTAAAAACAATTATAGTTCTAATTTGCTGCACTTAGGAAGTTCTAATACAGCATCTCCTTAAAACTCCTTAAATGAGTCTTAAGATATTTAAAGACGAGATGTACAAAATCTATGTCACTGGGCATCAATGTGTGTCAATATGTATGATTACATATGTGTAGCTGGGAGGCCAAACAGTTTCTGGTAATTTTAACTGCTAACAATGCACAAATTAAAAAGCTTCTGTGTAAAAACCCTATCTCCTAACGTATATTTAAAAATCATTAATACAGGAATATTTCCCACAAAGTCTGAGGTGCTGGTACCATCACTGTGACCCTACATTTTTTTTTTTTTTTTTTAACCACAACTGTACTTTTGTATTTCATAGAGCATTGTACTTCACAGATCTGTTAATTTTAATTTACAAACCTTCCTTGCAAAGAAGCTTGGAGAATTGTGTGGCAATCAGACTACATTTTAATTTTCCTTCCCTGTTTTGTTTAAGAAAGAAAATATTCGTAAAAGTACATCATCAGCAAATGTACATCATTAAAAATGACCTCACTGGAGATAAGCTTGGAGGACATTTATAATGAAAGAAAATCTACAAAGAAATGTGGTTTAAAAAACTTTTATGAACTATATTCTTATGCAAAATTTGCTAGTTAATGAAGGTATTTAATATTGATGTATAATTAAGTCAAAACACGCAGAATAAAAGTTCCTGTGTGTGTATCAGATAAATATTTGCTTTGAAATTAGCACAGCAAGAAGTCTTTCTTAAGTGTCTCATCAGCATTTTTTGTCATCTTTGTTCCTTGTTTGAGAAAGTTTAGCATAGTTTGAATAGTTATGAATTTTTTACATTGTATTGCTTGTAAACTATTTACCTGTCTCCTTTGAAGAACTTTATTCAGACCCAATCACAAGACCAACAATTCTCAATGGTTTAATATGATATAATAAATTAATTATTCATGATTATTATTATTATTATTAATAAATATTTATAAAGCGCCAGCAGTAATCAGTTATAGACAGGTCCCTGCCCAATGGGCTTACAGTCAGAGAGAGACAAGGGAGGGGAGAGAAAGGGCCGAGTGGTGGTGGGTGGGAACAGGAGGAGAGACAGGAATGCATCTATGAAGTTGTGAAATTGCAGGTGCACTTAGCTTAGTTACAGGCAGGGACCGAGTTCACTGCACCAAAAAATCTTAAATTCTGCAACCAGTGAAGCCAAATTCTGCAAATTCACCATGAGCATTAATATTTGCATAATTAACTTGATTTGCATAACTATGCATGCTGGGAAGCAAATTTGCAACAGGTTTGACATAGAATCACAACTTTGCTAATCAAACATGACTCAAATCCTCTGGAATTTCAGCACCCCAGAATTCCCACCTCATATTAAAACCCCAGACCTCCCTCACCCAAACATAGGGCCTTCAGACCCCACCCACCCACAATTCATCTCCCAGGGGCCTATTTACCCTCGGGTCATGGTCACACCTCCCGGACAGACGGCAGCTGCAGCAGCAGTTTTAGTTTAGGGTCAGGCGACAAGTTTATGCCTGAGCCAAGATTTAAAGATCCTGCAGACAGTCCCCACTGCAGTTTCACTGCAATTTCAGCATGGCACTGTGAGGATTGGCTGATTCTGCAAAAATCACGGCATATTGCAGCAACACAGTCAACACGGGTCCCTGGAACTTACAGAGGAGAAGGGGAACTCTAAGGAAATCAAGAAGGCGACCAAGGGAGAGGAGTTAGGAAAAAGCCTGATGGAAGAGGTAGATTTTCAGGAGGAATCTGAAGGATGGGAGGCAGGGAGTAGAACAAATGTACTCAAGGAGGGAGTTCCAGGGGGGGCAGCAAGAGAAAAGGGACAGACATGTTTTGAGAAACAAGGGAGTTGTGAGCAGGTGAGGGTGGTAGCAGAGGAGAAGCAGAGCTTGCTTCTGTGGGAAGTGCGGTGGGAAACAAGCACAGACAAATATTTATTTATTTACATAAACATATTTATACCACTCCTCCCCGCCCCCTCCTGCCCAAAGCGCATAAAGGGCCTTGAATGTAAGGACAAGGAGATTGTGTTGAACGCATTCAGGCAGAGGGAGCCAGTGGAGGAATGAGAGGAGGGAATGAACATGATGAAAGTGGTGGGCGACGTGGATGAACTTGGCAGCTGAGTTTTGAACAGAAATGAGGGGCGAGATGAGAGCAGGGAAGACCAGTAAGGAGAAGATTGCAATAGTCAAGGCAAGAGATGACTAGAGCATGGATTAGAGTTTTGGTAGTGGAGACTGGAGACAGTAAGGAAGCAATGTTGTGCAGGGAGAGACAACAGCACCTAGCAACAGATTGGATGTGAAGTTTAAAGGAGAGAGAGGAGTCAAAGATAAACTCCAGGCTACATGCCTGAGGAACTGACCCCATCAATGGAAAATGAGAAGGAAGAGAGGAAATAAGGTTTTGGGGACCATAAATTACCATGCCTGCAATTTGCATTAGCTAAAAATTATTTAACTTTACCCTTCATATTTTTAAAACTTCTTATTGAGGTACTACATGTTCAAAATGTAGTTGCTGCAATCTTCTGCATGCCTGCTGGCAGTCTGACCTTGTGGCAGATCTGCGCTGGGTGTAGTCACCACACTGTGTGGCCAGTGTGGGAAGTAAGGCAGACGATCAGCCCCACCCCTCGTGGGGAAGCTGGGCAGGCTGCTGTTGAAACTCTGGCCACAGCACAGGGGTGGGACAAGGCGCTGGCTATACGAGCAGGTGCCAGGCCCTGCCCTCCCTCCCTCCCCCAGCCCAACCACTATCCTGCCCCAGCCATGATGTGGCTGCATGGGACTGGAGCAAACGGTTGCTGCTCAAAGCCCCGCAGTGGACCTCTCAGAGCACTCGCCGACCAGGCAGACCAACTTCCATGCCTTGGACATCCTTACGTCATTTTGGGTAAGGCTGCTGTATGATGTGTCCTCAGCCTTTTTCCAAGGATGCCGTGCGTAGCAGCCAGCTACCCACCCCACCTCGTGGTGGTGGGGGGGTGGAGGGAGAGAAGTGGACTCCCCTCAGTCCTCTCCTCCCCCGATTCTGCCATCTCTTCCTTCAACTCCTCTCTCACCTCCACACTGGACTCCCGTGCCCCCCCTCTCCACCCACCCGGCTCGCTCCCATAACCCTCGCCCTTGGCTCACCCCCACCATTCGCCATCTCCGTTCCTGCACCCGGGCTGCGGAACGCCTCTGGCGCAAATCCCACTACTGCGCTGATTTCCTTCACTTCAAATTCTGCCTCTCATCGCTGACCTCTGCTATCTCCCTCGCTGGACAGCAGTACTATGCCTCCCACATTGAGTCCTGCTTCCGGGACCCTCGCCGCCTCTTTTCCACCTCTGACTCCCTTCTCAAACCCCTCTGTACTCCTCCTCCCTCTTTTCTCTCCCCTCAGGATCTTGCTCTCTTTTTCACCTCTAAGATTGACAAGATCCACCTGGAAACTACTTCCAAGTCCTCTCCCCCTACCTCTCTCCTGTCCTCCTTCCCTCCC
>QEPC01004630.1:3723640-3734460 GCA_003113815.1 Sphenodon punctatus | reverse complement strand
TGGAAGGTGTTTTGAATTGTAATTGTACTGAATTGTGTTTTTGTGTGTATTTTAAGAAAACTCTTGTACATTTAAGTGTCTTTTTAAACTGTTAAGTTTTTTGTTTTAGTGAATAGACTTTAAATATAAAAATTCTTGCTACATGAAAATCACATGAGCAGACTCTTTTTTTTAGGGATGGGGCCTTAATCCCACCCTCCTAGAACTATCAATTTTCAACTTCTCTCACTGGATCACCAACTTCTGGCTTCTCATTACTTATACATTGTTTCATGTAAGGTGTATTTTCTATAAATCTTTGGATACTTAAATTAGGAAAACACTACAAAAGTCAATTCAAGAAAAAGTTGATTGTGAATTCAATTCAGGCCAATTATATATTTTAATACGATGTACTGAAGTATACTTTTAAATAAAAAAAATGCACTTCCTAGGTTATTCTATTCTTGAAAAACAAGGACCATAAAAGAATATATGGAAGATTATTTAGCCTGTGTACAGTCTAACACTTTTGCAGACTAACTTCCAACAAACCACCCCCCATTAATTATACTGCTATTTTATTATATTTTTATGTGCATGATGCCAGAAGCACCAAAAATAGTTATTCATATACACAGAAAATGAAGCTGTAAAATATTACAGTATATTAACGTGTTATCCTATTTGATCGTAGTGTTAAAGGGTTTGTGTTACATTTTATCTGAAATGTTTCCAAGTGTCTCCAGGGGCTTAGTATGGCACATCATTTTGAGGGTTGGTATTAGTGTCCTAATTATAAGTGATTTTTTCCTTACATTACTCATATAGTTGCAAATTCATGATGTATTGATTAAAGATGCGTGTGCATCTGTATTTGATTGGATAAACTTTTCAAACAATTTAGTTAGACTTTGCAATATTGGGCTTGATCCCAAGTACCGTGCACCGAGCAAACAGCGCACACACATCTTGCGTGCAAGTTGTGCGTGGATCCCACCCACACCCATGCAGGCAGGACTATGGCCTGTGCGCAAGCTGCGCACATAAGCTGTGCAGCATGCAGGGGTTTGGAATAGAGTCCACTGTACTTTCTCTTTTAAGCATCTTGAATTTCACTGTTCTTGATATGAGGCACATTACAAGTGTCAGTGTTTGAAATAATACTCAGTTAACTACAGTGATTCAGAAAAAAAGCATGTCACTTAATTTTAATGAGAAGTGGTGCATACAAAAAGAAAGATTTAATCAAGAGTTGGCGGATTTTAACTACAGTGAGTAAAAAAACATGACACTAAATGGATTTCTTCATTTTGGTTTTGCAAATGATTATGTAGAGGCATCCTCACTCATGAAATAATAGAAACTATCTTTTTTTCTGAACTAACAATGCTACATGGTATATGAAGAGCAGAATGACATGACAACAGTCTTATGGTTACCATTTGTCTTACTCTAGTATTCCTTTTTATTTGGATGATTGTCATTCCATAAAAGAAAGCAGCTGCCAACATACTAAAATAGAATCAGCAAAAGGCAACGACTGTTGTAATTTCTGCTTTCTAGATTTGTCCAAGTCTGCATAGACATCTTATTACTGTTTTAGCCTTACCCTGGCAAAACACATTTTGCTGCTAGGATGAGGTTACTTGTTTGCCTTCATGTTCTCACTTGTTGAGGAAATTTGCTTTGCAAGCAATAATTCAGGTTAAGAATCTTGGCATTTGAACAAAGCCTTTTCTTCATAAAGTTCTGTTTCTGACTGACAAGCTTCCCTCCCCCGACTAGCTGCAAAAATGGCACAGGCGCCTCCCCTTAGTTATCTCACAATGTTCTTGCAACAGCAGTGCTTGTCCTTGTGAACACAAAACTCAGTTATCTTCACTTCTTGCTTTTAGGGTTTACAGTAGGGCATTGCTGAGAGCTCACTCAGAATGCAGCAGTAGCAGCATTTTTGTTTGCTGGTCTGAACAACTGTCAACATATTATGCCCACCCATCGTTCTTTACATTTGTTGAAACCCCTGAACAGTCTTGGCTCTTATGTTTTGAGGTCTACTTGAGCTTCATTTGAGCAGCATCTGTGCTGACTTACCATCTGCCTTTTCATCCATTATTGGGATACTACCAGTGCCACATCAGTAGAATCTGGAAATCCTATCTCAAAGGGTGTAAACAGATGGAAGGCAGGTCCACTTCTGTCTGCACCAGCCCAGTTCACTCCGGGGTTGGCTGGTCTATGTAAAGCCTCCTGCCAGATGTTCAAAGTGCAGCAGGCTGTAACTGCTCCGGGGCAGTCCAGCTGCTGGCACCCCAGAACACCCTGCAATGTGCCGCACAGAACAGGTCAAGCAAACCCGGGGCAATGGCAGAATGTGAACCTGCTGTCTATCTGTTGGGCAGATCCATGCTGCAGTTCCATGTCTCATTTAGCATCATGGAGTTGCAGGCACCAGCTTAGAGTGTCAGGTGAGCGCCTGCAACTGTATGGTATGAGGTGGGGGGACACTGCGTGGGCAGTCCGAGGAAACCACTGATCTGTCTGTTGTGGACCCAGGTGGGGCTGGAAGCGGGTGAACATGGGGGTGCATGCTCGGAGCTGCTCTAGGGGTGGCCAGGCTCCGCGTTCTTCTACAAACACCCATAGTGTCAGGGCATGAGGGGGAACTGTGGCCAGATGTGGATGCAGGATCAGGTCTAGGCTTAATCGGGGTCAGGAAGATTCCCAGTAGAGCCAAAGGGGGTCAGATCCAAGCAGAATGGAGCAGAAGCCGGATGGGGTGGAAGCAGAGCCAGACAGAACACACAGAGCAGACACAAGAAGGATAAGGTAAGCAGATTACCCACTGAGCTTCTTGTGGCTGGAGGCCTGCCTTATATATGGCAGGAAGCCAATCAGGATGCTGTGTGTGTGTGGCAAAGTTGGAACCAGAAGGGTCAAACAAAGCCAGGGCTCAGCAGAACTATGGAAGCTGGGTCTGGACCCAAACCTTCAGGGTGGGGTACAATGTATAAAACATATAGGATAGATACACATAAAAAAGCCAGTTAAAATCCCTTCTCCCAAAGTCAGCAGAAACAGAAAAGGGTGAAGCACACATCCAGACTCTGGGCTATTGTGAAGGCAGCAAAGAGACTCAGCCAATTCAGCCTATTTGGTAAAAAAGGAAAAATCTTCCTCAAACCCTCCCAAAACAAATAGCACTCCCTGTAGAGAGGCAGCACCACATCAAAACTGAGATGATAACAACATCAAAACTGGGATGATGACAACATCAAAACTGCCAACAGCACGGTTGGGAATGGGAGGGGGTCCGGTTAGTGTGCTGGTTTGATGTGAAGAGAAAACATGCTGGAACACCACCATGCCCATATCTGAGGAACACTCGTCCTCCCCCACCCCCCACCCACTGGGGGAGAACTTCCTAGAGATTTCCTCCTATAGATTCCTCTAGCAGACAGAGTGATTGAGCCCTATGTTTGGATCAAGAAAAGTCCTATGTTTGAATACATCTTGTATTTATATATTGCTAGAGTTCCTCAACACTGTATATCTATGTAACTCACATTTCATTGTAATTATTGTTGTAAAGTTTTGAAGATTTTAATTCTAGGAGAAAACATCTCGTGTGACCTTCTATGTAACACAGGCTTTCAAAATTCATTAATTCATGTGATTGAATGTTTTCAGGACCAGGCCGCCTAACGTACAATGAGCAAACAATAGACAGCAGGCAGAGTCAGGAATCACTTCACATGCAATTGAGCGTCTGATCCAAAGCCAGTTGAAGAGAATGATAAGACTTCCATTCACTTCAGTGAGCTTTTATTAGGCCCTTTAAACATGAAATTTGGCTGGTTGCCTTGCATCATCCTCTAGGGTGTCCCATATGGAACTGCTTCATGCAATGCCGTATGCATTTTCACCTACATACATGTGGACTGCAGAAGATGAAGAGGACTTTTTTGGAAGCAGATGAAACAGCACTATACATTTATCTATTCATCTGAACATCCTCCTAGTGGAATATATGTCTTAAGTATATTTTATTTTAAAGTAGAAATAATTTGGCAGCACTTACTATCTCTCTGTTTGGACACATTGCATAGTTCTACTAGCAGTTAGGGGTGGGACTCCAGGGGGATTACCAGATTTATTGGTATCCGATCTCCCGGTATCAGATTTACTGGTATTGAAATATTGTATTT
Organism: Sphenodon punctatus; assembly: GCA_003113815.1. NCBI lineage: Eukaryota > Metazoa > Chordata > Lepidosauria > Sphenodontia > Sphenodontidae > Sphenodon > Sphenodon punctatus. The sequence goes on along the minus strand of QEPC01004630.1, from coordinate 3,730,273 downwards.
TTAACACTGCCAATTTTACAGTTTTTTGGGTTTTTTTTATACATTGCAGCCATTGCTAAATGGTGTTGATGTAAAACAATCCGGTAAACCCAGCAATGTTAAAAATTCAATATTCCAATACCGCCCATTATCGGTATTATTGGATTAATCTGATACTGCCCATTATCGGATTAATCCGATACCGATAGTCCTACCCCTACTAGCAGTATTTACATTTACAGCATGTTTGTTCTTGGTACTTCAGGTTAGATGAAAGAAATTGTTATATTGAGAAATGGACAAAGTGACAAAACGTGAAAGAAAGACACTGTAACAGTGCTGGGCCCTGAGGGTGAGTCGTTGCAGGATCTGCACCCCAGGGACATGGGCCCACACTGGGATATTTCTCTCCAAGGGTCTTCTATTTAAACCATCACCAACTTCAGTTCTAAAATACAATCCATTAAAGGGGTTCTCTGGGTGTCTCTTATGTAAACCCCTCCTGACTAGGCACAATCCCTCCCAACCAGGTTCCCCATAGTCCATCTGTATACATACTCTGGGTACCCTTACCATAGGCTTCCTGGCCATCACTGTTACCTCCAGCCAGGTTTCAAGCAGTCCATTCCCCGCACACGGATGTCTCTTATGCAGGCCATCTCTCTAGTTTGGCACAATTCCTCCAGGTCAGGTTCTCCCCAGGGGCAGCTCTTTGCTATGGGCTGGCTCAGTTCTTCTGAAGCAGAGCCTCTCCTGGTCATGGTGATCCCTTATTTTCAGCCAAGGCTCTAATGGCCTTGGCCTCCCTCATCCATGCCTTCGTCACCTCGAGGATGGACTATTGCAACGCGCTCTACGTGGGGCTTCCCTTGTGTTTGGTTCGGAGGCTGCAGCTAGTGCAGAATGCGGAGGCCCATCTCCTTTCAGGGACGGGTCGCCGGGAGAACATAACAACGGTGCTCCAGACTCTGCACTGGATGCCAATAGCGTACCAAGCCAGATTCAAGATGTTGGTATTGATTTACAAAGCCCTGCACGGTCTCGGCCCCTCATACTTCAGGGACTGCCTTGCCCTCCGCGCTCCAGAGCAACTCCTGCAGTCTGCCGGGGGTGCCTTCCTGGAGGTCCCCCGCGTTAAGCGGGGGGCCACAACGGAGAAGGCATTCTCGGTGGTCGGGCTGTGTCTTTGGAACTCCCTGCTGGAGGAAGCCCGCCTGGCCCCAAGTCTTTTAGTATTTTGGCGAAGATGCAAGACCTGGTTGTTCGCCCGGGCCTTTGGGGAGGAGGGTGGGTAGTTGATTTTTATTCCCCCTACCCCTAGAAAGTTATGTCCCAGGCCCTGTCTTATATGTGTTTTATAAGTTTTAAATGTTTATATATGTTATTTTAGGTATTGGATTGTTTTATGGCATTTTATGATTGTAAGCCACCCCGAGCTGGGTTCAGGATGGGGCGGGGTATAAATGCAACAAATAAATAAATAAATAAATAAATAAATGGCTGGCATGGCCGTGCCCAGGGCCAACTGGCTTCACTCAGCTGGTTTAATTACTGGCTCTTTTGCTGGGCTCTTTTAAAGGGCCAGAGCTAGGAGGGCTCCTGCTAAGTCTTGAGCGCTGTCTCTAAGGGCAGCAGCACCTCTCTTTAGCGTTTGCTATAGCATGGTCTTCCTTTATACAAAGCACCAGCACATTTTTATCTGGTGCTACCTGCAGCCCTGCTAAAGACATGATTAAAATCATTTTCTAAATTTAATGTTGTTACATTATAATTAAGGGTCTGTCCCTTTGGGCTTCCATTTATTTTCTCTGACAACTTTATTAGTATTAGGCTGGCCTCCTGTTTCTATTAAGTGATCTGAATACTCATTTTTGACTATCCACAATATGAGAGTTTAACTCTCTTCTCTCACAGAAAAAAATTCCCTAGAAGTTAGGGATGAACATTATTTGGCATGATATTTCCAAATGGATGGGTTTAAATGGAATGTTGCATTTTTCCATAGTGCGGAGCAGTGCTTTTGAAAGATGGTGTCTGAAATTTTGTTGGCATTGGTAGATTTGTTTTTTTGAAAAGTTTTTAGTAACATTATTTTAAATCTAAAATTTGGACCAACTTACAAAAAACGTAATAAAAAGCAATGCCAAACTAATGCAGTTTTAAGTGAAAGATTGTTGTCCTTCATTTAAATTACTATTGGTGGCAGATTTAGTAAATGTAAATGCCTAAATCATCTGTGTCCTCCTTAATATATTCATAAACATGTAAGCACTGCCTAAAATATTTTAGTATCTCTGCATTAATTATACAGTAACTTATCCAGGTGTGAAACATCCCAGTAAGGCATCAGACCTAACATGCAACTCTCTCTCACTGGAGGTTTGTAATCTTTCCGAGGCTAAGCAAAACCTTTTTATTTGGCCAGGCATTTGGCAAGCTGGGATAGGGTTTGGGGATTTTGTGTGTTATAACCCCCCTCCCCCTGAGCCCATGGGATATGGCTGAATAATAAATTTACATATATGCATTTAATAAATTTATAAACAAAAAACAAAGTTCATAAGCTGTCTTCACTCTGTGCTCAGATAATTTGTCTGCAGAAATGATATATTCAGAGGAAGAGAAAACCCTTACAGAACACTCAAATATGGAAAAAGAATTAGCAACAATTCCTTTTTTGGGTAGGCCAATGAGGAAAGGTAAGGGTTAGCAAAAGGAAGGGGAGGGAACAAACAACAAAAAAAGAGAAAAATGAAGAAAGGGAAGTGTAAAAGTGAGCAGAACAAGAAAAGGACAATGTTAATTCCTTCTCCCAGCATAGTTCAAGGATTCATCATGGATTTCAGTGGGAGCAGAGCTATTTGGTACTGACATTCAGGTATTTAATTTACGGCTTTAAAAGAATGCGCAACTGGCTTTAGTGCACAAAATGTCACATCTAAATCCCCCACGGGGGATATTTACATGTAGTATGATTTTATGCAGTATGTTTCCTGCGCAGGCCTAAAAGCGCCCATAGTTTCAACTCCATGTGCTATGATATTTCATATAAAACTCAACATGCTGTCATTTTTATTTAACAGTAGTCTCAAAACTATAAAGAGAGTCAAGAGAAAGACTAGCATTGGCCTCAGCTATGGAATACTTCCACTTCTGGAAGTCACTGAAAAAGCAAGAAAAAATGGTAATAAAATGCGGGAGAGGGGCAGGAATAAAACAAAGGCAATGTGTACCTGGGCACCCTTCATGTGGGCTAATATTTTCTGCATAATTTGAAATACTTATTGTACACTCTTTCCTTAAAGGGTAAATTGTCAAACAATTCCTTTGAGGATCAGTATAAACTTAGATATCATGTGCTGGGAATAAAATGAAAGTGCTATCATCGTTATGAAAAACTAAACTATGAAACGGAACCTTTGGAATGGGATGCGTAAAGCTTCTCTAGAGCTCAACAATACTTTTTATAGATCCCATTGTGTATGACTACCAGTATATTGCTACTAGCCCTCCTGCAGAACAGCATGAAGTAGTAAAGAAAATTACTTGTGCTGAACTTTATAACTCTCCCTAATAAACTGGACTATTTATTTCAGTAAGACGTGCTTTGGAATGAATACTCCTATATCTAATATGCTCAAGAGACAGAAAACATACTTGCCTTCCAGAAGACTGCACTCTAGCCAAAAACAAAGCAATGCCATCTACCAAATAAAGCAGTTTTTCTCTGTCAAAGTGCTTGTTTAGTAAAATTATGAAGGACTCATCTGTTATTTAGAATTATAGCTTCCCCATTTTCCTGAGGTTATGGCCAGAAGGAAAAGTATTTTGCAGATACAGTTTTCACAGACTTAGAAGAGAGAAGGCTTTGTTAATGATCTTACACAACACAAGCCAAACCTAAGATGAAGTACTATATTTAGTTTACAGCCTGATATCAATTTCTTAATTCCTTTTAAGACAGCCTGTACAGCATGGTAATCTATTGCTGGAAGCAGGAAATGATAAATGAATATCACTTCAAAAGTATTGCTTCCTTAGGACTTTTTCTAAAGAGTATAAAAGTGGAAAGGCTGTTCTTTTAACCAGGCATACAGGAAGTTTGGATTTTTATATGATTTATAAAAAACCCAGCAAAACACAGAACTACAGTGACAGAAAAATCGGAGTGAAAAAATGTCAAAAAGAAGGTTTTCAGGAAGGAAGACAAGAGCACATCTAAAAACTTGCTTGATTGACTTTCAGATGTTCTGTAGTTCTGTATGTCTAAGACAAATATCTAGCTCTCTTACTTAATGTGGATAATCCAAGACAAGACAAGGGTTGTGTACATCTGTGAGGGTGTTTGCTTACCTTGAACTTTCCACATATTGCATGGGGGGGCAAAGGGGGTAGGAGGGAAAAGTGGGGAGCACTGCCAGCATGGTTCTGCTCTCTATCCACACTATGGCTAGTCCTGTGCAGAGTTTAAAAGACTGAGCAAATTTCCTTGACAGAGAAATAGTTTGTATTATATTACAAACTTTCCCTTAATTTGTAATATAATACAAAATAGTTTGTATTATATTATGGGTAAAAACAGATATGACGGTATCCCGCTGTGGCCTACGTTTTCACGCTTTGCCCCATGGGGCTGGACTACGTGGGGCTTCCCTTGACGCTGGCCCGGAGGTTGTAGCTAGTGCAGAATGCAGCGGCCCGCCTTCTAACAGGGACAGGTCGACGAGAGCACATTACGCCTGTGCTCCGTGCGCTGCACTGGCTACCTATAACATACCGAGCCAGATTCAAGGTGTTGACTTTGATCTATAAAGCCCTGTACAGTCTTGGCCCCGGATATTTCAGGGACTGCCTCACCTTTCGCGTCTCAGGATGACCCCTTCGGTCCGCCAGGAGCACTTTCCTGGAGGTCCCCCGCATGAAGCGGGGGACCACAATGAAGAGGGCGTTCTTGGTGGTAGGATCGCGGCTGTGGAACTCCCTCCCGGAGGAAGCCCGCCTGGACCCAAGTCTACTGGCCTTTCGACGGGCATGTAAGATGTGGCTGTTCTCCAAGGCCTTCAGGGGTGGGTGGGAGGGGGGGGTTAATGAGGGTTTTAAACTGCTGAATATTGTAAATTTTATTCTGGTTTAAAATATTGTTTTATTTTTGTATGGAAGTCGCCCCGAGATGCCGTAGGCATAAGGGGGTGGCACATAAATGTGACAAAATAAATAAATAAAATAGATGAGCCACCAGCACATTTGTTGAGGGGTCACCAGATGTTGGCCCAGGATGTCCCGGCTGTGTCGGAGACTGGCCTGGGCTCTGATCCCCAGATTAGCTCCAGGTCACAACCTGGGTTAGACTCTGCTAGACTGGGGCAAAGTGGGCCACAAGTGGCTATCACGTGTTGTGTGGCTGTTTGTCATGGCGGGTGGCAGGGTGCTGGATACAGCATGGTCCGGCTAGCTGCACATTCCTATGTCTCCCTGTCCTCCCAGCCGCAGGAATGCGTAGCAAGCACCCCGACCCAGTCCGGACTGTGTCCACCGTGGCTTCCCAACCCAAGTTGGTCAGCGCGGTCACTTCCATTTCCACCCTATGATTCCAAAATCATATAAAATTGGAAGCAGACCCAGCCGGTCTTCTCTTCTAAAAGGGCTTGAATTCTCATCTTACATTCAACCACATATCTAGGTTTTTAAGTATTAATATTCTCTAGGCTGCACTAGACGGGAGTGTACAAGGGGGTGGGGTTTTATCTACCTGGTCCTGCCTCTTTCTGAGCATTGACATCATGCTGCTCAGAAATAGGGTGTGGTTATGTTAGAAAGGGACAGGAACCTCATTCGCAACACCACTTTTTCAGAAGGGGTGTTGTTACACTGGAAGGAAATGGCATTAAGCAACTCTCCTTTCCCCACCCCCTGAGCTGCCAACACCCTGGTCTCTAGCCATTCTTTCTTAACGTAACGATTCTTCCTTATAAACTGCAATGATAATACAAGTATTATAATTTAATTATAACTAAAGAATGCTGAGATGGATTTTATTTATAAAAGGTGATTCTAGCAAAGAAATGAAAATGTGTCTATATCCTGCAAGACTAATTCCAGTATTTCTTCCAGAAATACATAGAATTGGAGAATTTTTAGAATCCTTAGAAGCCAATGAAACAGCATTTTCATCAGGTTATTGAAGTCCCACAGTAAATTCTGAAAAGTTGTCTAAAGATGGCACTATACGAGCAGTAGAAGAAAGCAGATTTTGACTTTTTACCAAAAATAACAATCAACTGTGCATATAAAGAATTAAAAAAACAACAGTAATTCATCAGACCCATCAAGATATGCACATGCTTTACTGAATCTTATTCAGTCTGGTTTTATTTGAACCATTGTCCATCTTCATCGTATGTTCCTCCTATTTTGCATTTCTGGGCTTCACTTATTGAATTTGAATTGAATTAAATTTATTTATGGCTAGCTTTTGTCATTGCCACAAAATAATGACAAAACAATTTTTTTTAAAAGTACATAATAACAATAAACATATAAACATAAAATTTAGTATTGATACAGCAGCCTAATATCTATGCTATACTTGCAGGGCTGGCCCGAGGCATGTGCCACCAGTGCCCAGGCACATGGCCCCGTGGGGGGGGGGGAGGG
>QEPC01004630.1:3696362-3722120 GCA_003113815.1 Sphenodon punctatus | reverse complement strand
CAAAGTCCATTTATATTTTTTTGTTCTTTCCCCCACCATCATAATTTTGGTCTTTGTACGATTTATCTCCATTCCTTTCTTGGCGCCGTACTTCCCACAAGCTTCTAGCAATGTTTTTAACCCCCCTCTAGTCTGCAATAACAATATGATATCGTCAGCGTACTGTAGAACAGATACTGAGTGTGTCTTGATTTTTGGAGCACAGTTATCCTGATCCTCCAAATACAGGTCACTCAAATACAGATTAAATAGCAGGGGAGCCAATACACATCCCTGACGTACACCCTTATTTATTCTTATCGGGGCTGTATAAGTCTCATCCAAGGGTACCTGAATCCTAGCCATATTATCTGAGTGCAATTGTACAATTAGGGATAGCAAATTTCTATCTATGCCTAGTTGGAATAATTTGTCCCAAAGCCCTTTCCATGGCACGGGATTCACTTATTTCTGTGCCTCTTAGCTCATTACGCACCCATCATACATGTTGTAGGGCTGCATAGGGCACCAACGTGGCCCTGCAAAATGAATGATGGGTGGGTAATAGGCGAGGAGGCGCTTGTCTAAGAACACCCTATAACTGTGGAAAGTTGGGTTAGTAGTTAGAACTTTAGCAAGGTACTTTGGCTTCAAACAAATGAAGATAATGAGACTCTCAGATACTATAATAAAGGGGGTGATGGTAGCGCATTATATTCAATTTGCTGTACCCTTAAAAATCCATTAGGGTATGTTATAGTACTTTTCTTACAAACTATTGAAAAAATAAAAGTTACATGATAGTTTAAAATCTGTCCACTTCTGAAAATGGGTTTATGGATTTTGTAGTGAGTGAGTGGGAAGAAAGGTTATTCTCAAGCATGTGTCTTCAAAACTCTTATTTTCAACATATCACATACTCATAAATGCTACTAGCTTTCCTCTGCTTCTTGGTCATCACTTTGCACCTGATCATTGTATCTATAATATTTGCAACCTTAAAAAAAAAAAAAATTCAAAAAAAATTCTGTTCATTAATGCTTTCAAATATTTGCAGTTTTGTCCTTTGAGAACTTCCAATGTATTTTAAAATGTGCACGGTACTGGAAAAAAACCCCACAAACTGTTTCCTTTTATTACATTTATCCACTCTCCTCTATGCTGATGACACCATACTTTGCTCGCGTACACTGATTGGCCTTCAACGCCTATTAATAGGTTTGTGGATTATTGTAAAGAAGAATTACTGGACAAAAGTCCTGATATTTGGTAGGGACTCAGTAAAGCACAAGTGGCGTATGAATTCGCAGATCACAGAACAGGTTAAAACCTATAAGTAGCTAGGTGTTACTTTTGCCCAATCAGCCTCTTGTTTACCCCAGTGTACATATATCAAGCATACTGTGTCTCTTCCACCCGCAAGGGTATACTTAGTTTTTATTACTCTCGTGGGGGTAGACTCATTCCCCCAGCTATTAAGTTCTACCGGGCTAAAGCCGCAACACAGATGCTTTACAGAGCTCCAATCAGGGGAATTGATTTGCTGGATAAGCTAGAGGTTATTCAGAATAAGTTCCTTCGTTCTCTTTTTAATTTTCTCAATAGTATTTTATGGTGTGTTATTGTTACTACTTCAGGACCCGGCTGGGGTATGTAGGCCCACTCTTGAGTGGTTCCACTCCTTCCTGGCTGGGAGAACCCAGAGGGTAGTGATGGGTGGTGGCTCGTTGTCCTCTCGAGTTGTGGGGTCCTGCAGATTTCAAACTTCTCTCCAGTCCTGTTCAATGTGTATCTGAGACCTCTGGGAGAGAGCGTTCCAAGATTTGGAATGAGATGCCATCATTATACTGACGACACTCAGCTCTCTCTCTCCTTTTCATCTGACCTAGGGTCCTAAAGTCTCGGTGCTTATCTAGTGCCTGGCTACCATTGGGACCTGGATGCAGGTGAACCGACTGAAGGTGAATCCAGGCAAGACTGAGGTGATGATGGTTGGCTGGTTATGTAACCTGGGAGACACAGGAACCCCGTTATTAATGGGCCCAGCTTTCTTTGGTCACTCAAGATTCACAATCTTGGAATGGTCTTGGATCCACTGCTGCACCTGGATTGTCAAGTTACGGCAGTAGCCAGGAGTGCCTTTCACCAATTATATCTGGTGAGAAACTATTTTTATCAGATTTGGACTTGGCCACCATCATCCATGCCTTCATAACCTCAAGGCTTGACTACTGCAATGTGCTCTACGTGGGACTGCCTGTGAAGCTGTAGTTAGTGCAGAACATGGAAACCTGTCTTCTTTTGGGAGTGGGTTGCTGGGAGCACATTACTAGAGTCTGCACTGGCTGATAGCTTTCTGGGCACAATTCAAAGTGCTGTTTTTAACTTATAGAGCCCTAAACGGCTTGGGCACCAGGTATCTGAAAGACCGCCTCCTCCCTTCCGTCTCTAGATTAGCTGGGGACACCCCCTTGCAGGTGCCATCTCTTTGTGATGTATTTATAACTAGGGTGTGCTTCACTATTATGGAACTCCTTCCCCTTGGAGGTCCACCTAAATTTGAGCCTGCTCATCTTCCAGCAACGATGTAAGACCTTTTTATTTGGCTAGGTGTTTCGCAGACCAGGATAGGGTGGAATGGGAAGGGGTGGGTGGGATAATAAGGTTTTAAACATTGATTTTAATGGCTTTTTTATTTTTGTTTTTATGATTGTAAGCCACCCTGAGTCTCTGTGGGAAGGGCGGCATAGAAATGTGACTAAATAAACAAACAAATAAATAAAGCTACCCTTGATGATTTCTGGGAGGCTGCAGCTGGTGCAGAATGTGGCACCCTTCTTTTCGATGGGGGTGAGTCTCCAGGAGCACAACTCACTGGTGTTTCAGATTCTGTACTGGCTTCCAATAACTTTTCAGGCACAATTCAAAATAATAATAATTTTCATTTTTATATAGTATCCACCTGCCATAGCACTCGGAACGCTTTACATAGAACAGTTTAACACCACTTTTAAAATCCTCACAACAATGCTGTGAGGTAGGTTAGGGTGAGAGAATATTATGATTGGCCGAAGATCGACCAGCGAGTTTCTGGCTAACGTGAGACTTGAACCTAAGGTGAGACCTCCCCCTACCTCCTGGTCTAGGTACTGCACACTTAGCCACTGCACCACACTGGCTCAATGCTGGCATTGACCTATAAAATACTAAATGGCTTAGGCCATTAATGCCCAGAAGACTGCCTGCTCCTGTATGCTCTGTTGTGATTCTTAATGTTGGCCAAGAACAACCTCTTGTTGACATCATTGGATCAGGTTTGTACTGTAAAGGAACATACAGAAATGCTATCAGTGGCTGTTCCACAACTTTATAATGTATATTATTTGATTTTGTACCAATTTTTTGTGTTGATTCTTGTCCTAATATCTTTGGGGTTATAAGTAAAAAAAACAACAACAATACACACAGCCATTATATGAGTGCTGTATATAGGCCTTATCTTACTCATCAGTTTCTACAACAGGAATGCCACCAGAACCCATAAGTCTCTGATTTATGGAGTTGGGGAGTGCTAATTGAAAGAAAAGGGGAAAAAAAGAGTTCCACTTATAGCATGTCCTGAAGAGTGACTCAGGGATCAGTCCTAAGGTGCTAAGTCTGAACCTGCAAAGCAATTAAATAAATTAAATAAGTAAGTTGTGCCAATGAAGTCAATAAAATTACTTGTGTGTCCTTAAAGTTAAGCATGTGGTTAAGTGCTTCCCTAAATTAGAACACTTAGCATCTTGGAGAATTAAATCTATTATGCAGAATAGTAAACATTTGGGATTAACTAGTGATGGGACCAGGACCACTCCAGGTGATGGAAACACTTTTTATATCCTCTGGAATCTAACGCTTAATAAAGAGCAGAGACAAGGACACTTTAGCTGCTCCTTCATCTTCCTTTCTTGTACTGGTGAGATGGGAGGTCAGAGTCAAGCTGTCACTTGGTCTGTGACAGGTGCACTACAGCCACAATAGGAATGAACAGGAACCCAGCTGATTGAAGAATGAGAACGGAACTCTTCAGTAACAGCCCTTGATAGCTTTACTGTACTGTTTCTGTACTCCTGCAGCTGGGCTCTGGTACAGCTGTACTGAAAGATCAGAGATGGCCTCTCTTCTACAGTATATGAAAATAAGAGATTGCTTCTAGTTCTGCTTTCTACTTTTGCTCACTAAAAGGGAAGAGCATGTATGATTGGGCTTCCTTTTTGCCTATTATTCTCACTATTCCTAATTGTTCTGTTTTTATAAAAGCCTAATGCCACACTATTTTGCTTGCATCTTCCTGATATTATTATTTGGTTTACCTTTTTTTTTTTTTTTTAAACAAAAGCTTGTTGATAATTTTTTTTAAGAGAAGACACAACAAACAATTGTGCATAATTAATCTGGGCTTTGAAGGATGCTTTACTACATCTGCATTTGACTGGTGAATTTACATGACGCACTGTTTAAATGCTTTTTTTTTTGGCAGAGGGCAGCTTCCTCTCTTATGCAAATCATTTTTTTTTGTATCACAAATTTAAAAAAGTATTTAGGATAAAAAAAATTCCTCAATTAATTCACTATCAATGTATAATCTGCCTGTCAATAGTTTTTAACCTAGATCCATTTTACAAATCCCTTATCAAAACTAAGGAGCTCAGTGTTGCCAAGACATCACAATCCACCTACGATTATTTTAAAGGAGGTTAAATTCATATTTTTAGCAACGAAGTGGACTAATTTCAGATTTCCTACCCCAAGTAGCATATAAAAATTAGGCAAAATTAAGAAGATATCACATTTGCCTTTAGCTTTGTTTTGTATTTTAAAAACATTTTTATAGTTACTGGTATTTTATTATTTATTGTTTTATTGTTTTATTTAACTTATTATATTTTAATATTGGTTTGTTGTGAGCTGCCCTGAGCTGCCCTGAGCCGCTGTGGCAGGAGGGGGCGGCCAAGAAATCTAACAAATATAAATAAATCAATAAATGAGTATACAATACCAGAACTCTGAATCATGGGCATAGCAAGGTTGGAATGGGCTAAATGTGTACAAAATGGAATAGTCCCCCTTCTCCCCCATATCTGGGGCGGGGAGGTAGGGTTACTGGGGTAGAGGGGGCCAGGTTAGCTGGAAGGCTGGGACAGGGTTGTGGGAAGAACATGGCAGGGATTGGCAGGGCAAGAGGATGTTTTGCACTTGCCTGAAAAGAGAGGTTCTGATTATTGGTGGTATTTTCATGGTTCATTCATTTGGGGAACCCCAAGAGCACTCCCCATGTAGTAGCCCGGGTTGAACTGGGTCAGATCAGCTGGCAGCAGGCTGCAATGGACCTAGCCTTAAAACTTTCGTCCAAAATGCATCTTGGGTGTCGCTCAGATTTATTGAGGGAAGTGTATTTAGACCCCTTTATTGATCCTTGGATGAAGAAGGTGGAGACTTTTCTTTTGGAAGCAGGGATACCTAAGGAATATTTAGTTCATAAACCTCTGGGTATGATTAGGAAAGAAATCTTGTTAAGATCTAGTGACATTGAAAGGCAGGGGGAGTTGAGATCCATTAACTCCTCGGCGCACTTGAGTGCATACATTGATTGGGTGCCAGAAGTGGGGCAAATGGCGCATTATCTAGCTTGCTACATCTCGCAGGCAGCTAAGGGCTTAATTTTCAGAGCTCGTGTGAACACATTTCCCTCTAGTGTTCTGGAGGGACGGTTCCGGGGTATTCCCTTTACAGACAGGCTGTGCCCATAAGATCAGGGGGCAGTTGAGACAGTGGAGCATATTGTGCTCTTCTCTAACATGTATGATGATATTAGAGACCGGTATATTGCTCCCCATGTAGACAGATTCCCTGGTAGATCAGCAGATATTCTTTTGGGCTTCCATATTGATAGTGCGGACCCGCAAATTATTCATGATGTTATGTCCTTCCTATTGCAAGCAGTGACTTATAGGACTAAATTTTTGGAGTTTAGAGTCATTAACCCTAATGACCCAATGAATGATAGCCATTAATTGTATAGGGATTTTGCTATAGGTATTGGGTATCCCAGTCCATGTGGTCTGGTAGTGCAGATTTTTATTTTGGATAATTGGTATGTTTATATCCTGTGGATAGGTGTCTTTTTGACACTCAGTTAATTATTATCATGCATGAATGTATGTTTTCTGTTTTATTTTGATGTTGTATTGTCTCTTTTGTATGTTGGATGCAACGGCCTTAGGCCACGCTAATAAACTGAACTGAACTGAACTGGTTCACTCACTACTTTCTAAAGGCCCATTTTCCTGTCATCTTATGCTCTGTCAAGGTAGTGGACCAATTAGGCTGGTGTGCTCTGGAGACTAACAGAACCAATGAGATTTCAGAACTCTCTGGGGAATATACCAACTAACCTTAACAACTGCTCTTTTGATGGCCTGGTTGAACTGTGGAAAAGCACTTGATCTTGGCCATCACATGGTACATCCATGTGTCCACTCTAGAGGTGCAACTGGGCACCCCATTGAATTTGGGTTGACTGATTTGACCTGCCTGCATCGGTACCTGAACGTGACCAAACAGGCTACTCATGTGGTCGCTACTGTTCCTCCTGGCTACTACTCAGCCAAGTCATATTCTTCTTCCTGCTCGGCTTTTCTGAGCGGTGGGGAGGAGGAGCGAGGAGGAGGCGTCTCCCAGCACACTATGCCCTGGGATTGGACTGGGCAGTGTGCCACAGTCCACACAGTCCGCATAACGGGAGCGCACGCAATACCTTCAGTCTGACTGAAAGCATTACACATGCGACTGCACACAACCTGCATGTACTCTTGCTATGGGGACTGTGCCATGCCACTGAAGGAGGTCGTGTCGCTTCCCCCCTGCTCAGAAAAGCCAAGTGGGAAGAACTCAGCTCAGCTGAGCAGCAGGTGGGGAGAAGCAGCAGAAGCAGTGGCCAGGCAGGTGTGTCAGCTTGGGGAACAGGCAGGTGCAGGCAGGAGCTGGGATGAGATTCTCAGGGTGTCCTGGAAAGACCTGCATTTTCCAGGCATCTGGGCACCCAATGGGGAAAGGGTAACCTGTGGTGTGCCTGAAAAATGAGGGTATTACTCACAGGTAGCAAATGTGCTACTCGCTGTAACTCTAATCCACTCCCACCATGGCTATAGGTCCACCAGCAGTATCTGGGGGACCTGAGGTAGCTGAAGTGGGAGGGTAAGAGGTGAAACTCAAGTGGCACTTGACTTGAGCTGAAATGGTCAAATTTCTAAAAGACTGTTTATGCTATGGTGGTGGCAGTAGCAAAGGAAGCTTTCTTCTCCACCACCATAGTGTCTCCAAAGTGTCATCAAACAGAACCGTTCTGGGTGGTAAATGGTCTTGTACATCCACGTTGCTTTTTCCAGAGTCGGAATCATATATTGCCTGCTGTGATGAGTTTGCTACCTACTTTAAAGACAAAAAATGTTATATTCAGCACAACTTGAGGACAGCCAGTTTGGTTATACTTTGATGAGTTTCAATTGGTGTCATCCACTGATGCAGACCGTGTGACTTGGGGAGCGAGGGAGGGAGTGGGGAAACCTCTAATTGATAAAATCTGGCCTCCCTTGATAATTCAGTCTTCCAGACCAATGGTCCATCAAGCCCCACACCCTTCTGCGACAGTGGCCACTCAGTCACTTAAAAAAATATAAATGTTTATTTATTTACAGCGTAAATGCCCCAAACCCCGACAAAACAACAAGTTTATAAATAAAAATACAGAAACAAGTACATAAAATCATATAACCTGATCATACATAAAATCCACCTAAAATGTAAACTTATTAAATATAACACAGCCTTAAATTTATCATAAAAGCCATATCTACTGTATAAAATCAATAACGAATGAGAGACTAGCTACTGGTTCCTAAAAATAACGTCTTATTTTCTGTGCCTTAACTACAAAGGATCCTGAGGCATAAAAAATGGATTTATTTATTTATTTCACATTTCATACCACGCCCCTCAGATAGCTCGGGGTGGCACAAATATATAATATATATAAAACAATATACAACAATACCACATTGAAATCCATTCTACTCCTCCATATCAAACTCCCCCCCCATCCTACCCATCCCCTCCACCAAACGCCTGGCAGAACAACCAGGTCTTACACTGCCACCGGAAAGTGAGCAGGTCCAAGCAGAGGTAGAACCCCGCTGGAAAGGAGTTCCACAGCAATGGAGTGGCTGCTGAGAACACCCTCCTCACAGTGGGCACCTGACGAAAACGCGGTACCTCCAAGAGGGCACCCTCAAATTCTACCCTGCCCATCCTGCCACAGACAGGTCTGGGCAGCTTACAAACAATAATAAACAATAAAAACAGCTTAAAACAATCAAAACAGGGAGGAATTAAAAAATATCCCTAACCACCCACCACCCTAACCCATTCCCCATCCTCCCCATCGAAAGCCAGGCAGAACAGCCATGTTTTACAGCAGCATCTAAAAAAGGGGAGATCCGGGGCCAAATGGGCCTCCACCGGCAGGGAGTTCCACAGTCGTGGAGCAGCCACCGAGAAGGCCCTCCCCATCATGGCCACCCAGCAGACTCGGGAGACCTTGAGGAGAGCACCACCCAATGACTGCAGGGGCTGATCCAGGACCCGGGGGGTGAGGCGGTCGTGCAAATAGGTCGGGTCAAGGCTGTTTAGGGCTTTATAGGCAAGCACCAACAACTTGAATCGGGCCCGGAAGACTATAGGCAGCCAGAGACCGAAGAACCAGTGTAATATGTTCCCAGTGACCCAGTCCCACCAGGAGACAGGCCGTTGCGTTCTGCAACAACTGCAGTCTCCAAACCGGCACCATGCGAGCCCCACGCAGAGCATGTTACGGTAGTCAACCCTAGAGGTGATGAAAGCATGGATGACAGTGGCCAGGTCAGAGACCAAAACATACAGTCAAAGCACAAGATGTAATTGGTGAAAGGCACTTCTTGCCACAGACTCCACCTGAGCATCCAGGCGGAGCTGTGAATCAAGCAGCACCACCAGACTCCGTACTTCGGAAACTAGCAGAGGACAGATCCCATCAATGATGGGGGCCATCACCCCTGTCACCTTATCCACCAGCATCACCTCCATCTTATCAGGATTCAGCTTTAGTTGATTCACCCTCATCCTCATCCAATCCCCCATAGCTGCCACACACCCGGTAAGCACAGAGACTGCTGGACCTGGGCCTGATGAAAAAGAGAGGTAAAGCTGGGTGTCATCGGCAAACTGATGACACCACACACCAAACCTCTTGACCACCTTACCAAGAGGCTGCATATACACACTGAACAGGAGAGGGGATAGAACAGAACCCTGCGGGACTCCATGAGAGGTCTCGGTAAGATGAAAAATAATCCCCGATCACCACTCGCTGAGTTCTTCCAACCGGGAAGGAGTGGAACCAGTCAAGAACCGTAACACCCACCCCCGCAGGCACGTCACCATCTCATGGTCAACAGTATCAAAGGCAGCTGACAGATCTAATAGAATCAGCAGGGCCCAAAAGCCTTGATCTAATTCCCAGCGCAGGTCGTCGACCAACACCACAATATATTTCAAAAGGAGCACATCTAGACCACCGAACTGCACTCAAGTTAGACTGCATACTAATATTGGGGATGTACGGAATATATAAAAAAAATTGCCTCAAAAGTTAAATGCACAGCAGCAGAGTCCAGACTAGAGTAGCATGCCTGTCTCCCCATGGCTTCGGGTAAGTGCCCCCCCTTCCCCAACCCCCGTTAGCCCTCTTCCTTGTCCCGCCTTGCCTATTTCCCCCTTAAAGTCCCACCCACTGCCTGCTTCCTTGCATCCACTGCCCTGCATTCAGCTGAGGTTTTGTTGAGTCCTGAAGTTGCGAGGCCCTTCCTCAGAACTTTGGGACTCAGCAAACAGAGGTTGAATGCACCAGTCCTCAGTAAATTCTGAAGAAACCTGAGGACCAAGTTACAACACTAACTAATAGCCTTTAATCATATATCTAGTTCACTTTTATCAAAAGGAAGAGGTAGCCTGTCTGCATTCATGCACTTATCACCAAGCCCATTACAGACAAAATGGGTTTAACCTTTTTTAAACATAAAACGGATATGGATTCTTGTGAATTTTCAATTGTAACACGCACATCTTGGGATATCTATTTGGAATGTAAGTACATATTTTAACCAATAATGTAAACAACATCTCAAATGGGCCTTTATCACAACATTCATCATGCCTGCCTCATGCCATAACAATCCATCTGGAACATTTCTGTGAACTGCTAAAAGCTTCCACCAAGACATTTTCAATACTCATACAACAATTATTATCCCAACCCCACAGTTCAGCTCCACATAGAGTAATGTTGTCTCAATCTTATTTCCACCAGCCTTTAAAGCTGCTGCCATAGCTTTCCTACCAGATTTATTATAAAATGACAATATGGCATTTGCAGCCTGAGTTGTCTTTATAGCTAACATAATATACATGCTGTCTCCTTTTCATTTTCCTAGAAAACATTACTTCTAGGTATCAAAAAGAAGAAGCCACTTCCACGCACCCTGTTGCTTTGAAGTACTGCCCAGTATGTCATCATGGAGTGATCCAATCCCTGCCATTCACTCCCAGAACCCAGCACTCAGAGGCTTCCTCTGTAGCTTACTTGACTAATAGAGCTTGGGCTAAACTGTTCTGAAAAATTAAAATCTTACTTTTTTTAAAAAAAAAAACCTTTTAAAGCTGGCTTCATTTTAGTCTTTAAAAAATAAAATAATTCAATTTGAACAGAAGAGGCAGGCAAATTTTAAAAACAGCATGAAATGCAAACCATTCTCCACCCCTCCTAAAATTTAACCTCAGTTCTGTTTACTTAATACAACACTATGTTTTATTTTTTATTATTGTTATTTATAATATAGCATAACATGTCCTGATAGATTCTATAAGTGATGTAATGGCAGCCCTCACCTGCGGTAGAGGCAAGCCCACTTCTTTGGAAGAGTTGCAGTCCAGCTGTTTCTTATATCTAGTTGTTTCTTATTTAAGTTGCCTAGAGGGGCCAAAGCTAAGAAAGATATTCAGCAGAAAGAAGACAGGAAAGCAGTTCGCCTCAGGGATAAGAGGCATACATGCACAGGGTCTACCATGGAGCTGACTAGCAGGGAGCAGGCTGGGAGCCCAGGCATGGGGGCTTGTCTTTCTTAGAGAAGCTAAAAGTCAGGAAAGAAGCACTGCTCAGAAAAAGGCCAAGGGAAGGAGACAAAAAGAGTGGAATGTTTTAGTTGGTGGTGTTGTCTATATACCATGAAATAAAAGTCCACTGGGAAGAAAACCCATTTGTGGCCAAGATTCTGCAAAAAACTGTATCTAGAGCAAAGCCTCCTGTTACATGCAATAAGCCAAAATATGTCACGCACCCTGAGAACACAGAATAAAGAGAACTGTTGCTCAAAGGCACACAAAAATCACAACAGTCCCATTGCTAACGCTGTTGCCCGTGGAACCAACTACAAATTGGTTGGCCTTCCAAAATGATATCACTTAAGACTCATCTACATAGCAGCAGAGATATATTTGCCCATGCTAAGCACAGTGCTTAATTACTTCCAGAGCAGGGGATGTGTTCTACAGAGTAATTTCACATCTGATCACAGTCAGCCAAAACCACAAGAACTGCCATGCTAGGTCAAACCAATTTTTCATCTAGTCCTGTATTCTGTCTTTGGCAGGAGCCAATACTGATGCCTTGGGGGAAGTGTACCAACAGGACTTGTAAGGAGAGATCCAACCTCTGTCATTCATTTCCTAGTTTCTAGCAGTCAGAGGTTGTATGCTATAACCATATTGGCTAACAGACAATGATGGACATTTGATGAACTGTTCGGCTCATTGACTCACCCTTTCTTTCAAATAGTCTATGAAACAGCTATAAGCTGGTCACTCTCAATATGGTCAGGATGTAGACCAGTGACCAAAAAGTCAAATGCTCCATATTGTAGTAACATGCAATTTCCATAAAGCGTAACTTTTAAAAAAGAAATCTCACTATTTTTGATTCCAACATCAGCTCAAAGATGTTTCCATCTTGACTCACTCACAGGGTCCTGTCTCCACAGCATCAGGATAATTATCATCAGATATTTTAAAATCACTGCTGTTTTTTCAGGTCATCACTTTGAACACAATGAATTTCCATCTGCTAGTCTTTCCTAAAATAGCTTTATGCCCATCAATAGATTTTCATATATTCAGTTTTCTTCTCAATCACCTCTAATCTTCAGCTTAAGTTTTCCAGTTTCTTAAGCACAAAGGTGACTGCAACTCTGATTGCAGTGAGATAACTACTAACAGCCATTGATAGCTCAGAATATATGATCATCTAGATGAAACCAGTAACAGAATTGTTTAATTCATAACCATCTTTAAAAGTAACCGTCCTCCCCAGTGAAGGATTTCATACAAATTCTCCATAGTACAGAACTCGGCTAAACATGCCTGCTGTTCTAAGATTTAGTTATCACAGACTAATTAAAACCCCAGTCATTTAAGTTTATCCCATCTCATTGATTACTCAGTTTATTCTTAGAGACAGGAAAAGTCTGGAGGAAGAGGAAAGAAGAAAACAGAAAAGTATTCCAGCTGGTTGCCAACTAGCAATATGCCATTCGACATAGCATTCAATTAGGAAATACAGGCCTTTTATTTTAAAATAATGTCAATTACGGCATCCAAACACCATTAATTCTGCCCCATAATAATAATACCCAGAGGAAGGCAGGAAACGAAACTTGACGCACTCTAATCTATTTGTTTACATTTATATCCCACCCATTTCCAAAGGCTCAGGGCAGTTTACAACCGCTTATCTATTTGCAATAATTTCATCCCATTCGTGGTGGTGCTGAGTGGAAAGATGGAATGTTTATGGTACAAGGGCAGCTAGGCTATATTGCATGAAACACATGATCAATAAAAACAAGGATTAAAAATCAGTCAACAGTTCTATAAAGGAAAACAGGCAATAAATAAAAACATAGTTAAATGTACTACAATGATTTAAAAGTTACAATGCAATTTCCATAAAAGGTTAAAACATTCCAAACTAGCCAACACATATTTAGAAACGTAAAAGAAGCAGGTAAATAGATTCCATTATCCAGAAAAGTCTCCAAGGTGATGAGTTGTCTGTCAACCGATTGGCTCTGTAAATAGGTATGGTTCTTGCCATAAAAGTCTGGACAAGTCAGTAAAACACTCTTAACCATTAAGGCCATGTCATAGTGTTAACAGAAAGATATCGGGGCATAAGGTGGCCACAACCAATTTGCAGTTGGGCTCAAGCAATTTCTGCCCGACAATCCTGGTGAAGAGAGCTCTACTCTGCATCCTGCCTGTGAGCTCAAAGAATAGAATTCCACTTCTTAAATAATTCTGTGCTGGTCTAAAATGTGCTGTTCACAGGAAAAGTTATGTGTTGGTATCCAAAAAGCAATACATTGAAGGTCATCATTCCCCATTCTTCATTAAAGACTTCATGTCCCATAAATTACACACAAATAAGTAAATGCAGAGCTACTGTACACAAACCTCCCATGACCAGATTAAAAAGTTACAGCAGTCAAACACACATTATAACTGGTGTCTTATTATTGTCTGTACACAACATACGAGGATACTATCTCCTTCAAATTTAAGATTCCAAGAAAATTGCTTTCTCATCTGAGTCAGCCTGAGACTCCCTGGGTTATGAATTGTAGAAAAACATGCTTCAGCAATTCAAGATTTATATCTACCTCTTTATCAGTTGTTAATGAAAGCTCAATTCATATTTTATTTATTTCAATTCATATTTTATAAATATTCATATTTTATTTTATTTATTTATTTATTAACATCAGTGGGCCAGTACAAAAACAATATTGATTATTTGTACCATGCATTATCTGTTATAAAAACTTAATTGATAATGTTCTGGGATTGCAAAATCCATAGGAAAAGGAAATCCATTGTTCTTGAAAGATTTAGCTTTGTTTAAATAAAAGTAAGTTGTTCTATTTGTAAAAAGCCATCTCATAAGCTTGTCTGGATGCAAGAATCAAAAAGACAGATTGGGCAGAGCGCAGCAACAGGAAAGGCAACCCCAAATGTTTTCTTCAGCATAATATTAAACATTAAGACTAAATATAACTGAAATGCTAGCACCATCAATCATTTTAGCAACAATGCTTTTACCAGAAATATCTAGCTCAAGATAGTTGTCCTAAAAGTAAATAACTTTTAAACTGCAGAGGATATGGTTGAGTAAAAACACCACACATGGATTTAAGGACAGTGGCATAAACCCTTAACATTTGTTCACAGAAGAGTGAATTAGTCAACATGACATAATCCTGAATATCTGTAGTTTGCACTTTCAGTGGGTTCAATAGTTTCATTCACAGTTATCTAAGAGTTTCAGGTGAAATAAGACTGATGTCCTCTCACACGAATTGCACCCATGTCACCAAAACATGTCTTCTGCCAAGCTAGTAATGGAATACCAATATGTGAAATCCTCAGCCATCTCAAATGGGTAAGGTCCACATATTGTCAACAAGGAACAGAATTCTGTTGGTAAGAAGCTGCAGCTCGACTATCTGGTCAATCCATCCCTGCCCATCTTTGTTCAATTTGCTATTTACATTACCGAAATCTAAATTACAATTTAAACCTTGATGGACCTTCTCTTCTCAGCCAACTAGATACTGAAATGGCTTAGATGATATAGACAGACAGATAAATTTACGGCTTACATGCTCTTCTATTAAGTGGTCAGGTGAACTGCCAAGCAGGGTTACTGGTAATTTATGCAGATAGTAGAAAACATCCAAGTATGCAACAGTTGTTCTACTGAATAGTCTCTGAACTATGCAAATATTTTCTACAGTTGTTATAGGAAAACTGATGATAAAACTGCTGCCAGCTCTATATTTATTCAGCTCTTCATGATGGACTGTTAGAATTTGTATTTCACTTGGTTCAGCAGTAATAGAAATGTCCCACTTTAACTTAAAATATTTTAACTATTGTTCTTATATTTTACAATAGCATAAGTTGATCAGTTACTAGCATAGAAGGAAGGGGGTTGACTTCAACCCCCCTTCACCAAACACAAAATTTTATTCTGTTTTGGATAGTGTCTCCCCATTTATCAACAGATTTCCATATAAACCAACAAAAGCTTTGCAGACATGGCTAAAATTCTCCAAAAATTTCCATTTCCCTGTTTTGTTTTTAATTACATCACTGTGTAACTATACAAAAAAAATTAAATAGGAAATGCAAAATAATTTGTTAAACAATTAACAACAGCTGAAATAGATTTCAAGTACTTATATTCTGCCCATACCTTGAATTGCCTTGTTTTGTTGATACCGGCTTTTAAACTAGAAGTCCGATTAACACAATACATGTGCAGTAACAAGAAATCCACAAGGTGGCTCTCAAAACTCAACATTAAAAAATTATGTGTGTGTATATAATATCTCATGAAGCTGGAAAAAAACCCTCTTCTAATCTGAACTTTCATTTAAGTATAAACGTCATAACTTGTGTACAGTAAAAGTATTTCTACTTAATTTTTCTCAGCAGTTTTAGATTTTTGAAAGGTGTATAAAACCAATTAAGAATTTTTAAAATGTAGAGTTTTAGATGGTCTCTTTGTAAAGTTGAAGTTTGGCTATATCAATATCTTTATAAAAGAATACAAAACTATGGGTGTTAACAGACAAGAGATTAGCCGTGGAACCCTTGCACAGCTGCCACTCTCAGGTTTTGCATGACAAACTGGACGGACAGGCAGGCATTCCTCCCCACCCCTACCAAAATGTGGTCGCTCCCCAAAACACTTTAGGCATTCCACCTGGGACTCTATGGGTATTTTCAAATGTGATGCTACCTCGGGTGGCCACGCTTACTCTGACGTGGTCACCCATGGTGGTGTTACGTCTGCTCCTGCCCACTAGATGTTTGCTGTGGGTGGAAGCAGAGGACTCCCTGGACCATGACAGAGTAATTCCAGGTTGTGTTCTGGGCTCCCTGCCAGCACACATCCCGGAGCTAGCCAGGGAAGGCAACCCCAGACTGTGGTAGAGCAGGCCATCACATTTGATGGCCTGCTCTAACTCCGGCTTGTGGTCGGAGCTTTTCCGGGTGGGCGTCAGCGACGGGACCAGGCCACGCTGAGTAGTGCAGGGGGCACATCCCCCTCTGCCCTATCCCCACTCCTTCCCCAGCTGCCATCACTTTCGTTAGGTGACAGGGCCAGATCCTGCCCGTGGTGAGTGCTCTCACCATGCGTAGCAGCTCTTTGAGCCGTCACATTTGAAAATACCCTATGATTCTGGCGGACCTATACATGCTTGGAGACTATGTGCCTCCTAGCAGATGGGAGATGGCCACATGAGTGCACCTTTACCCATACAGCAGGCTCCACATTTGTTGGGACTCCGCTGTGAGTTGTGACTGTGAAGAGGGTGGGTCGTGGCTGTGGACAAACATCTGGTGACCACTTAACTGATGGGCAAGTGGCCACCCATCCAGAGGGGGCTAATCTGGGCTACTGTTTCGTCTGTTTTCACCGTATGTGCAAAGTTAATGATAGTCAGCTGTCTCAGCAGCAACTCAAGCTTAACATCTCCAAAATTAAGCTCCGTATTTCCCCCCTAAACCATCCTCTCCCTCTTTACTCTCTATCTTCATTGATGGTGTCACCATCCAGCCCATTTCCCAGGATCCTGGGGGGAGTCAGCGTTGACTCTTTACTGAGATCAAAGATTCATCCTGAGATTCATCTTTGACTCTTTCCTTTCCTCCTCATATTCAACTTGTTGCCAAAGCTTGTCGTCTCTACTTACACATTGTTAAAATTCTGCCTTTCCTTATGGGTCTCCCTACTATGACACTAGTCCATGCTCTTGATCTCTTTTACTTTGACTACAGCAGCCTTTTCCTTACTGTCCTTTCCTGAACTCACATCACCCTTCTCTCTTCTGTTCAGTATTCTGCTATCAAGATCATCCACCTCACCTACAGCTTTGATCACGTTCAACCTCTCCACTGGCTCCCTCTCCCTGTTTGCATAAAGCACAAACTCCCTGTCTTCATCTTCAAACTCTTCATTGCTTTGCCCCTCATCTTTCTGCCCGTTTCCTCCTATGTTCCCACACGGGAACTTTGCTCCTCCTCTGCCACCACCTTCTTCTACCCTAAAGCATCTTTGCCCGTTCTGCCATGCTACCTGCTGTCCTTGGAATTCCCTCCCTGAACACATTTGTTCTGATCATTCTCTCTGGCTTTAAATCCTCTCTCTTCCACAAAGCTTTCCCTAGCTCTTCATTTCCACAGACTGGTCACTGAGGCTCCCCCTACTGTCTTTTTATTATGTGTTTCATCCTGCCCTGAAACTAGATAGACATAATTTATTTACGGCATTAGGCCAAAATCAATTACAAACTTAATTAAACCAAATAAAATTGAACAAACATTTCACATACATTAATTTCATAATAATAATATTAATAAATAAACCTCTTAAAATACATAGCAGTTTTTCTAGATACATCACTCTTGTACTAATAAAGGAGAAAAACACCTCCAGAGCAACCAGAAACAAGACAGTATTGGCAAATCAACATACCTATTTCGCAGGAAAACTTTCCCTTACTTCTTGGCATTACATGAAGTAATCATCTGTTACCTGAGGTCTGTGTATTCATATCCTCACCATATGGACCAACCAGCCATCACTCCTGATGTAACCAAGCCAAGCACGTGCACCTGGGACCTCGCATCATAGTGAATGTTACACTCCTTGTCTCTCCCTCTGTTCCCCTTCCTTCGTCTCCCTCCCTCCCCCTTGTGTCTCAGATTGTAAGCCCCAGAGCAGGGGCCGTGTCTATTCAATTACTTTGTAAAGTGCCAGGTACATTGCTGGTGCTATATAAATGCTTGCTGCTAATAATAATAATAATAATAAATAATTACATAATTTACTTCTTCCTTATCAGCTATATACAAATAACTTCCTAGTGCATATAAGACAAAAGGGGAATAATTTTGCAGTAACCAAACTCTTTTCTTTAGCAGACCAGTACAGAAACTTTGAAGTTACTGAGTCCAGGTACTGCTTCCTTATTTCTGCATAAAGCAGACAATACCACAGTAAGTGAATTGTCTTCTCCACAGCACCCTGAAGGAATAAGCACACTCTCAGGGTAAGGAGTTTTTTCCCATGTGCCTCTAAGGGCTGCTGTGTCCAGCTGATCAAAGCATAATCTGGTGATTAACTCCGTATGATAACAATCTTCAACTACTAAGAGGTAAGGAGCTAGACTATATTCAAGTTTGGGCATATTTAAGCAAGGGGGAGACACTCAGACCACCTCACCACACCCATATAATTATGTTATGCCATATCCCAAAAGCGAAGAGTAATCTGGGATTTTTCACTCGTCAGTGGAAGGCTATCAATATTATTCCACTTATCTCCAAGACCCGCCATCAAATGTTTCTGCTTTATTTCAACTAGCCAATTAAAGAGAACACCCCCCATGCAACTAGCAGGGGTGTGCGTGTTGTGCCTGCCCACCCTGAACAGGGTGAGCAGCAGGGGATGGGCAAAGGCATAGCCCATCCCCTGCTGCTCAGGAGGCACGACACTGGGGCCCAATGGGGAGGGGGGGAGATGCACCTGGGGGGCGGAGACCTGGGCAGGTACTTATACCCAGGTCAACCAGGTGCTCTCCCTCTTCGCCACCGCCTGAACTAGGACAGGAACGTTCTCTCCTTTTCTGCGACAGGAACGTTCTCTTCTGTGATTGGACCCCGTGTGGTTTTCACCTTGATCCAGGTAAGCGTGGGGTTTTTGGGGGGGTTCCAGGAGCGGGCATTGGTGTGTGCCTGCTCAGCTTGCACTCCTGCCGCCCGCACAGGCCGATGCCGGTGTCCGGGGAGGGGGACTGGGGAGAGAGAGGAACCCTTGCCACGGGGGCAAGCTCTTCAACCCGAGCGAGCCCCGGGGGGAGGGGGCACGAGTCCCCTTGGGGTTCTTGAGCCACAGCCTCCGGGGGGTTGTGGAACCGGTAAAGCGCAGCTGCGCAGCCCTGTGGGGGTGGGGACAGCACGTGAGCGCCATGGAGCGCTCGGTGGTAGCGAACAGCCCTGCAGTCCACATGGAATCCTGTTGCGGCCCCAATCTTCCTCTTGGAAGCCCGGGGGGGGGCGGGGTGAGCGCTGCGATGCACTCCGTGATAGCAGGGAGCCCCGCCGCCCGCATGGAATCCTCCTGCCGCTCCTTAATCTTCTCCCCTGGAAGCCTGGGGGGGCGGGATGGAATGTCAGGGGAGCACTGCGGAGCACTCGGTCATACCACTGATCACTGCCGGTCACCTGGAATCCTGCCGCGCTGCGGTACGTGGCCTTCCTTTGGAAAGCCCTGGGGGGTGGGGGCACTCGGAGTATCGTGGAACCCCTTCCGGTTTTTCATGCGGGCCCTGCGCACATGTGTGAGCCATGGGGCGGCATTCTTCCTGGCTTCAACGAGTCCGGGGGGGAGGGGGCATGGGAGATCCCCATGGCATCTCACTGTGCTCAAACGCCCATAAGAACAGCCCCTGGGGCTTCCAGGAACGCTGGCCCACTGCAGGACTCAATTTCACTTTGGAAACCCCCAGTATCCAGGGAACCCTTCTGAGCGCTGGGGGTGATGGGAACCCGGGGGCGATGGGGTTTGTACTACCATACTGAGCGACACGGCGGCGCTGCACAGACACAAAATAAATAAATAATAAAATAAAAAGGGGCTTGATAGCCTCTGGTGCGGGGAGCAGCGCTGCAGAGCGTTACTGTTGAAGGAATAACATGTCACACCTCCCACTCATGAAGTACCCCCCAAGAAGGGGGTACCGCTAAGCACCACATTCATGTCCCTTACTGCAGCCTTCCAGTGCCGGGTAGCGCAAGGGGGAAAAGAGCTCGGGGTTGCCTGCTCAGCTCGCTCGCCATCATCAGGGACTAATAAGCCCTTCCTTTTCTGTTTCCCCAAGCACAGGTTAATATGACATGCACAAGAGTGAGCCAAGGTGGCAGGGGTTCACAGGCCAGGGAACCTCCAGCCTCTGGTGGGGGGAGGGGGCGGCCCAGGTCAAGGACTGCTGCCTCCCGGTCTCCTGGGGATGAACGGGAGCAGCTGGACAGCGCTCCTAGGTACACCCTGCAGGAGATGACTACGATGCTGACCGTGGCATTGGGGTCCATCCATGCTCAGAGCATGGGAGAGGCAACTGCTGCTCCCCCGCTGCCCAAATAGGTGCGGGGCTGAGGCGGCCGGACTCTTGTTCTCAGCAGCATGACGGCCAAGTTGGAACTACTGGAGGCGGATGTCGGGACTTTGGCGACAGTGGCACAGGCACCCTGGACGGAAGCACCGGGGACAAGCAGGATGCAGGTGATGCCAGAGGACCAAGGTGAAGAGTCCACGGATCTCGCAGTACCCAGTACTGTGGGCTCCATGGGCCTGGGGTGTGTTGGGCTGGGCACTGCGGTAGGCGTTGCTGTCGGAGTCTGCCCAGCTACTGAGGGTCAAGTCGGTCAGTGGTATTGGGAAAGATCGGCAGCCCTTGAAATAGATGCCAATGCTGCGACCCCGGTGTGGGACATGACAGCTGTAGACTGGTGCACAAGCCACTTATGGACAGCTGGGTCTTACATGCATATGCCATCCCCATCTCTTTGCCCGGCGATCACCTATCCCTCGCAACCAAGGAGAAGAAATGGAAAGGGGAGTTTATTGACATTTTTATGTTGTTGCACGGGGAGGAGCCGGATGAGGAAGGCAATGAGTCTGATAAAGGAAGTAAGAGGAAAAGGAAGAGGCCCCTGGTTCCCAGAATATGGGGAAATTGGTCCGCCTGCTTTTATATCTACATGGGGGTTGTGGCGTACAAGTTCCCGAGCAGGGCATAGCAGCTGATTCAATACGCCACCATTATCCAGAAGGCTTATCTAGATTTTGGTGGGACGGCCTAGCTCAAGTACGACGATATGTTCAGGCGGAGGGCCGCATCCAGCCCCCATACCTGCTGGGAGATTGAGGAGTATAACCTACACTCGCAGACCATGGCTCTGCATCGCCCCGTGCGGAGCATACGACAGGGAGCGGGGTTGAATTGCTGGGCTCGTCAAAGCAGGATGCAGGGAAGCCCGTGTGCTGGGCTTTTAATTGCAACAGGTGTTTTCGTGCCTGTTGCAAATACGCCCATGCCTGATCGACCTGTGTGGGTGGCCACCCTGCCTCTTCCTGTTTCAGGGGGAGAACTGATAATGGGAAGCAAAAGTTTGGAAGTGGAGAGCTAAAAAAGGAACGCCAAGGGGGCGGCGCGGGTCACCAGGCGGGAGGCAGTCATGGGGTTGGCCCGTACGCCAATCAGGCTTGAAGTGTTAGGCCCCCTTTTCTGGCACTACCCAAACAGACTTGACGCAGAGTACTTATTGCAGGATTTTCCAGAGGGTTTCGAGATTCCATACATGGGTCAGCGGGTTAATCAGTTGGCTAATAACCTAAAATCCGTACGGGGCATGGAAGGGGTGGTTCGGATTAAGATAAGAAAAGAAATAGAGATGGAGTGGGTGGCAGTCCCATTTGGCGCCCCCCCCCCCATTTCATCCTTTTCAGTGCTCTCCGTTAGGGATAGTACCCCAAAAGACCCCGGGTGAGTATAGGTTGGTCCATCACTTGTCCTATGCCTGGGCCAGGTCTGTTAACGATGGGATCGATCCAGGGCTGTGCTCAGTCCACTACACCTCATTTGATGCCGCGGTGCATATAGTGCACACATGCGTGAGTGGGGCACTCATGGGGAAGTGAGATATAAAGTCTGTTTTCCGACTGCTGCCAGTATCTCCAAGGGACTTTGACCTTTTGGGTTTCTCCTTTGAGGGCCAGTTTTTCTTTGACAAGGCCATGCCCATGGGCTGTGCCATTTCCTGCTCCACTTTCAAGCAATTTAGTACCATGTTGGAGTGGGCAGTCAAGGAGAGGTCGGGTTTACCCTATATATCGCATTATCTCGACGATTACCTCTTCTTGCGTTGTATTGTTTGATTGTTTGTTTGTGGTTTTTCCTTGCAATGACCTGTGGTCACGCAATTTAATAAAATAATAATAATTATTATTACCTCTTCTCGGGGCGGGCAGGCTTGCAGGAGTGTGTTCATCTCATGTCTGTGTTCACTGGGGTGGCGGCAGAACTGGACATCTTGTTAGCGGGGGAAAAGATGGAAGGGCCCTCGACTCGGCTCTCCTTCCTGGGTATACTGATTGACATGGTTGCCTGCACATCTATTCTCGTTCCTGACAAACTGGCCTCCCTGCGGGCGATGCTAGCACACATGGCAGCTGCCAGGAAAGTGACTCTAAGAGCTATGCAGACCTTGCTTGGCCATTTAAATTTTGCCTGCAGCCAGGTGATTGTCCCGGGTAGAGCTTTCTGCGCCTGGCTAGGCCGAGCCACCGCAGGTATGTCAACTTCTCACCATTGCATCCGGATCTCCAAAGGCCTTCGGGAGGATCTAGGGGTCTGGCTCAAGTTCCTAGAGAGTTACAACGGGATTTCCCTGTGGCGGGAAGTCTGGCTGCTGGAGGTGGACATCCAGGTGGTCCCCGATGCCACAGGTGGGTCGGGTTTTGGCATTTTCTTCCAGGGTAGTTGGTGTGCCCAGCGTTGGCTGCCCGGCTGGGTGGGTATGGAGCTTGTCAGGGACATAACCTTCCTCGAGCTCTTCCCATTGCTGGTAGCCTTGGAGCTCTGGGGGCATCACTTTCGGGATTCCCACGTGTGTTTTTAGTCAGACAATCAAGCGATGGTGCAGGTAGTCAATCGGCAATCTAGTAAGTCCTCCAGGGTTATGATCTTGGTACTTTGGTTCGTTTTGAAGTGACTCTCCTTGAACATGTATTTCTCCGCCAAGCATGTGCCAGGGGTTCATAATGATATTTTATTTATTTATTTATATAACATTTTTATGCCGCCCCTCCTGCCCTTTCAGGGTAGTCTGGGGCGGTGAACAACAATATAAAACAATTTAAAACAGTTAAAAATTCATAAAATGCAGGGGAGGGGGAGGGGAACACAAAAAACCCCTACCCCTCGCCAAAGGCCTGGCAGAACAGCCAGGTCTTACATAAACGTTGAAATGCTGCTGATTTCCTCTCTTGTTTTCAGATGGAGAAGTTTTGTTCACTGGTGCCTGGTGCCAGCGATGATGCCGGAGGCCCTGTGGTGATGCCAGAGGCCCTGTGGAAGCTTGGGAGTGCAGATTAGATAAGGGGGGCTGAGCTGCGGTATCGAGCTCGACTTGGCGGTCATACGTCAGATCTTTCCAGGAATTCAGCAACTTCCTGGCCTCGCATGGCTTTCAGGAGTCGTGGCCCATACCCCCCCCACCACGTGGAGTGGTTTGCTGCACCCTTGACTTGCCAGGGTTTGGCCCTGCATACTATAAAGTGTCGCCTGACAGCTATAGCCTTTCCCTGCAAGGTGCAAGGTGTGGTGAATCCGTTCTCAGAATGCAGACTCTGCCGGGCGGTCAGGGGATGGGCTAGGGAGTGGGGGGAGGGATGCCCGTCAACTGGTTCACATTGACATACTGGCACGTCTGGTGGCCGCGTTTAATCAGCTCCGTACATCTCTCTATGAGGTGCTGTTTTTCCGGGCAGCCTTTGCCACGGCGTTTTTTTGCCACCTTAAGGATCAGCAAGCTGGTACCTTCGTCCCAGCGTGATTGGACTGGCACGGCTTTGGAGTTCAGGGATGTGGTCCATTGTCCGGCCTACATAGCAATCACAATCCGTCGCACTAAGACGGATCAGGAGGGTCGCGGGCAGTGTTTAGAACTCTGCCGATCCCCAGTAGAGCCCGTGTGTCCAGTCTCAGCAATGGAGGCGTAGTTGGGCGTTCAACCTGGCCTGCATAACCTCTTTATGCATTTGGATGGGTCATTTTTGATGAAGTTCCAATTTCAGGCCATCTTTAAGAAGGGACTAATGATGCTGGGTCTCTGACCATCCAGCTACGGGTCCCACTCCATCAGAATTGGGGCCGCGTCCACAGCGGCGACAGGGGGGTTGCCTGCCTCGCAGATCAAGGCATTGGCCAGCTGGAAATCCGGTGCTTACCGCACCAACATATGGCCGTTTGCCCCTTCTAAGTAATATTAGTCCTGTCAGTAACATCTTCTGCTTTGTCATCTGCAGCCCCGGAACGACTCCTCTCCTTCTGGATATGCGGGCACAGCATCGTGCGTTGGGCCGAACACCATGCTGCCAATTCCACCTTTGGAACCCAGCTGGGTTGTGGCCTGCGGGCACGGTTTACTGGTTTGGGCGCAGTGGCATGCGCTGGGAACAACTCAGCCCTTCGCTGTTTCGCAGGGCAGCGCGCTTTGGTCCGCCTGACATCCTAGTCATTCACTTGGGTGAGAATGACCTTGGCCTGCGTAGCACTTGGGAACTTATGGGCGAGATGCAAGCTGACATCTCGGACTTGGCAGCTGCGTGGCCACAGACCTCCATATGGTGGTTGGATCTACTCGAGCAGCGCACTTGGCGGTATGCCGACAAGCCGGACAAGGTCAAGCGGACTAAGTGCAAAATTAATCAGGCTATGTGGGGGCTCGCTGACTGCATGGGGGGCCGAGTGGTGCACCATGAGCAGATCGTGTGTAAGGAAGCTAGCCTCTTGCTGAAGGACGAAGTCCATTTGTCCGAACAGGGGAACCCCGTATGGCTGAGTGTTTGAAGGTGGCATGTCTAGGCTCTAATTTTCAGCCAATAATAAATGGCTCATAATTGTGCTGCACCAAAAGAGTCTGTTTTGGCCCTAACCAGTGAAGCAGATGTAGTCCTGTGCAACCGTAACAGTTTAAGAAAAGACTGCCCTGAAACTAAGCTAAACTGTGTTGTACTTCTCAACTAGTGAATTCTCCCTTGCCCTCTACTTCATTGTCTCACCTAGATTGTAAGCTCCTTGGAGACCAGTCTCTAATTGACAATTGTATATTGTCATGTACACTGCTGGCACTATATGCATACTTAGTACACTCTGCTCCCTCCTTTACGACCTTCAAATCCCTCCTAAAAACTTACTATTCTGTCTGGTCTTTCATCTCCTCATTCCCACTGATTCCTCCATTATTCTTCTCCTAAT
Organism: Sphenodon punctatus; assembly: GCA_003113815.1. Taxonomy (NCBI): domain Eukaryota; kingdom Metazoa; phylum Chordata; class Lepidosauria; order Sphenodontia; family Sphenodontidae; genus Sphenodon; species Sphenodon punctatus. The sequence goes on along the minus strand of QEPC01004630.1, from coordinate 3,696,843 downwards.
AACTAGCTAATCTTTCAGGATCCTTCTAATCCCTTTATTTGTATACGGCTTGGGTCCAGCCTACTTACGGGACTGCCTCACCCCCTGGATCCTTGAGTGGCCCCTGAGACTGACCGGGGGTGTCCTTCTCAAGATCCCCCAGGTTTCCTGGGGGGACGACGATTGAGAGGACATGCTTGATGGCAGCACTGCAACCGTGGAACTCTCTCCTGGTGGGGGGTTCTGTTTGTCCCTGGACCACCTGTCCTTCCAACATCAGTGCAAGGCATGGTTGTTCCGACAGGCATTTGGTGCAAAGGACAGGTGATGGGTGGGTAGGGATGTGAAGCTGAGAGTGGGGCTGTGATTTTTGTGGACTCCAGGATTTTTGTGTGTCTTAACTGCAACCAATTTTGTATTTATTGTTTTATATGGATTTTAAATGATCAGTGACCCCAAGTTGCCATAGGCAAGAGGGGGTGGGGTATCAACTTGTAGTAAA
>QEPC01004630.1:3642802-3663288 GCA_003113815.1 Sphenodon punctatus | reverse complement strand
GAAAGCAAAAACAAAAATGACAATTTTATATTTATGAAAATGAAAACTACAGATTTAAATAACAAAAATGAAAAAACAAATATATATATATTTGCTTTCACTCATGTTGTTCAATATATACATACAATTCTTCAGGGATGTCATGACCAAGTACGGGGTTATCATCAGTATGCTGATGACACACAACCATATATCTCTTGCTCCATGAGCCCTGCCATCTTGACCTCTGCCTTGGAGGAATGCTTGAATGATATAGCTGGTTGGATGCATTGGAGCTAACTCGTGATCAATCTGGGGAAGACTGAGATGGTGATGGTGGGGAGGGGTAGCCAATATGAGGATGCACGTGTCTCTCTTTGGCCCTTGCATGTGGATGGGGTTTGGGTAGAGGTAGTGTCCCAGGTAAAGAACTTGGGCATCATTTTTGATCATGCTCTGTCCATGAAAATGGAGGTGTCAGACGTGGTTTGGAGATGTTTCTTTCAGTCACATAATTTATGTAAGGTATGCCCTTATTTATCCCAGGGGATCATGCCACAGTGACTTTGATGAGTACAAGGCTTGATTTTTGTAACTCCCTCTTCTACAGGCTACCAGCAGTGCTTATCCATTGCATGCACCTTGTTCAGAATGCAGCAGCATGGCTGCTTACTGGCTGGGGCAGCCGTGATCATTTTACACCCACCCTGCGTTCTCTACATTGGCTGCCTGCAGAGCGATGGACTGAGTTTAAGATTGTGCTGCTGGTCTTCAGGGCTCTGAATGGCATGGGCCCTGGCTATATTCAAGACCTGCCCCGGAGCCTCACACTGATGGGTATCCATGCTCAGAAACCACCTGCATGTCCTAAGTCAGGGTCCCTCAACCTGGAACTCGGTCCATCTGGATTCCTCCCTCCTTACCGTTAAAAAACACCTGAAAATTCATTTGTTCTCTAGGTGCTTTTAGAATCCATTGCAGATTTTCCTTACTGTAGTCTGTCCACCCTCTCTATCTTCTTTTAAATTGATTTTATATTGTTTTATATTTTGCATTGTTTTTATATTTTTATGAATGTAAAGCACTGGGTGCCATTTAAAGGCAGGGGGGCACTACAGAAATAGATCAACATCATTACTTGGTGTCATACTGTTTTTGGTTCTGGCCTGAGTTACTGCATGATATCCCGTAATAAAAATTAAAGTTCTCTCTAACCACCTTCTTTAAGAGATAGAGAGGAAATTAATAGCATATTTTCCAATTAAAAAAAGAAAATTGTAGTACAATAATTATAAAACAAATATAGAACTTGAAATATTCAGTGTATATTTGACACTTAATGCAGCCTAATGTATTTAGATACACATCCTCATTTTACTTTTACCATTTTTAATAATATATTAAATATAGAATTTATTAATAAAACAAAAACAAAATGAGATTGGTACTGAAATAATTAAACGTCAAAAATGATTATACATCAAATATTTGATGAATGTTCTCTAAAGAATCATTTTCTAATAATTTAAAAAGTTTGTGAAATAATTAAGAGGATTAGGGGCAAAGAATTCAGTGCTATTAAGCATTCTTAATATAAGTTATTATGGTATCCTTTTTATAGATTCCATCATCTTCTTAACATCTTGCAGAGGTGGTTGCTGATCTGGGCCTTTAGTATATGCTTCTTGCTGTGAGACTAGTCCAATCTCTACATTTGGCTGGTAAAAGGGATTTGGATAATGAATAGGTGTAAATGGGAATGAAGCAGTTTTCATTTACACAAGAAAGACAAGAAGAACTGTTTGCCATCAATGTAATTCTAGAAAGATTGTTTTAAAAACTGTAGAGAATCCCCCCGCTAGGCGCCTTGTGCGCCGCGGGGGACTTTGCACCTGCCCCGCTCGGGGAAGAAGGCACAGGGTCCTAGAGGGATTCCCGCCAAGCGGGAGCTAAGCCGCGGCTTGCTGGCTGTGCAAACGGCGATCTGCTGGGATCGCCTTTTGCAGAGCCTGGGGGTACATCTGAGCGCGAAATTCGGGCGCGCTATTGGTCAGGGGGAGGTCATGTGGTTAGCGCATGCTGCACAGCTCTTCAGTTGGTTGGCAGCACGCGACTGAAGAGGACGCGTCTGACGGATCGGGTTGAAGCAGCCTGTTTTCTGCCCCTCCCGGCATTGAGGGAGGAGGCTTGTCCTTGCTCCTGCTTGTCCCCCCCACCGCATTAAGAGGCGGCGTGTGGATGCAGAGGGCGGGCTGACAGCTCAGTGTTGAAGCAGCTGGTGTTTGTCCACCCCCAGGCATTGGAGGGAGGTGGCTTGTTCCTTGCTTGAGCCTGTCCCCCCCCCTCGCATCAAGAAGCGGCATGCGCTTGCCCCCCACTCCTTGGAGTGCAAAGCTAAGTGCCCCGGGGGTCAGGGAGACAGGGCTTGGAGCAGGAGATTTTTGGGTTGGTGTGTGTGTGTGGTGGGGGGGGGAGGATCAAGGAAGGCAGCGGTTTTTTAAGGTTTACTCCTGAGGGAAGGGGGTTGGTGGACCTGGTTGTGGTGTTGTGCCTAGGATGGGCCGGAGCAAAGGCACGGGGAAGGCCAAGAACCCCCGGGCAAGAGGGGGCATCCAGTGGGCACAAAGGGCCAAGGCAGAGGTGGGAGGGCGGACCCTCCTCCCTCAGGGATGGTGGGGGTTGCCCCTGAACCACGTACGCCAATGACTATATGTCACGGCAAATAAAGATTATTATTATCAGTATAGTACATTGATTTTATTGACCATCAAAATAAAAGTTTCATTATAAAATTATTTTTATTTTGCTATTTGCTTTGCTAATTTATCTTTCCAAGATTCTATGGCAGGAGAATGAAAACCAGAGTTTCTTGTTCAACTACAGTATGTAAAATGAATCTTCTCAACACAGCTCTACATTTCATCAGTTTCCTAAAACCTCTTGGGGGAAAAAAAAATATTTGTTTCACCCTACTATTATAACCAGTATTAAGGGACACTGAAATCAAAGTCCTTAACCAGTTGACTTAGATTCTGAATCACTATGAAAGAAAAAAGAGAATTTTTGTACAAGTACTTTTTAATCTCATGAAACAAAATCAGTTGTATCTGCAGTCATTTACACAGATCAACATCTGAGGCCGCAATCCTAAACAATTCAAGTTTTAATTTAGAACAGATGTTTGGATTCAACCCAGACAAAATGCATATTGAAAAACTAAATAGTATACCAGCAGGGGAACTTGCTATCTTGAATTCAGTGTCCCCTGTATTTTACCATGATGGCTAAATATTCAGAGAACAGAAGGAGGCATTTCAGAGGCAATACCAGCCACCTGACCATAATCAGAATTCACAAATGGTTTGATCTAAATTCACCACTCTGTTAATTTATATGAAAGAGGTCACACCTAAACAGTCTACGCAAGCAGAACTGACTCCATCTGTACAATGCAATAACCCATGTTCCTGGAATTTTCTATTCTAACTACCTTATACAAAACATAGGAAGCCTGCAAACAGGCTCATTACATATCCCAAATAGTCTTATAAGGAGGAAACACGGAGACTGAATATATATGTGATTTTCACAGAAAATCTACTACAGAAGTGGGTGAATGAATAGCTTGCAATAACCTTATATGTTATTTTAACATACTGCACCAAATTATGACACATTATTCTTGAACTGCCAGATGTTGCTGTAAATGTACTGCATGCCTGAAGTATTCAAGCTACAGATTTGTTCAATAATTCAAGATATACGTTTTCAGATATAACTATTTTGAAAAATATATATTCTAATATACCCACGCAGAAGCATATGTGTGTACTCTGTACATTTGAGAGTTAATAATTGTATGTACTAGATTTTTATGAAGTTTTATCAGAAACTGAAAGATTTGAATTTGCTGCTATCCTGTTGAGCTTCATTTTCTAGTATTATCAATTCAGTGCTTATTGTCAGTAATAAATCCACTAAAATATATTTTAAAAATTTTATTACAGAGCGGGTGGGAGCAGTTCTATCATTTAAGGTGGGTAGAAGTTCCAATGCAAGTGCCTCCCATTCGCTTGCATTGAATTTTTCAGACTGTTTACTTCTGGGATGGACGAGTTTTTGTTGTCGGGGATTTCTCTATTCAGGGAATATGTAAGTTTCCCCGAATGAGATAAGAAATTGAAGGGATGTGTCCTCCAAGGTCTGGTAGTCTAAAAGTGAAGGGGGATAGTGAAATCTGACTCAGAAAGGCCCGTTTTGGTCTATGGGGCTCTGAGTTATGCTGAACATTCTAAATGCTTTGATACATAGCTAGCATGTTTGCCAGCAGGGCTGGTGGCTGGGAGCTAAGATGGCATGTGTGGCTTGCTGGCATGGGCAAGGTAGGGATTTTAAAACTTTCCCCCCTCAGCAGTGACCTGGGTGGGAGGTGGGAGGAGAAGAACTTATGCCACCCCCCCACCTGACCATCCGTCTGGCCTACTGGGGGACCGGGGGGTTGGCAGGAAGGAGATTAGGCTGTCCCCGCTGCCGCTCAGCCATGCACTTGCCTCTGTTCTCTGCTGCCTGGAGCGAGAGCCGCCACCAGTTGGAAAGGCCTGGCTGCTTGTCCCTTGGTCATGGGGCTGCCCGCACTACACCCCCCTCCCCACAGGTTCTAGCTCATCAGGGCTGAGGGGGTGGGGGGAAAGGAAACTAATGCTGCCCTACCACATGCCAGCCTGGCCGGTGGTGTGTAGGTTCTGGCCAGGTCCCTGCCTGCATACGTACTGTTCTGAAGATGCCGCCACTGCCGCAATTGCTAGGGTCCCTCCATCACCGTCGCTGTGTTGTTTAAAGGGCCCTCGCCACCGTCATGTTCCCTATCTGGCATGCTAGAAGTACATTTTTCAACATGCCAGACTGGGGACATGCGATAGCTCCCATGCGCATGGTGCCGCGGGCGCTTTAAACAATGCAGCAGTGGCGACGGAGGCACCCTGGTGTTGCTGGTGGCAGGGGCTTTCAAAGCTGCAGCGGCCGTGTCAGCATCAGAGAGCTGAGCCACGCTAAAGGTGTGCGTGTGCTAGTGCGGAGGGGGGGGAATGAATGAATGAATGTGTGCATGCGCGCTGGCGGGAAGGGAGATTTTCTGTGTGTGTGTGTGTGTGTGTGTGTGTGTGTGTTGTGATGGGTGCTGTGGTGTGTGTGCTGGGGGTGGGAGACAGTGAGTGTGTGGTGTAGCGCAGGGAGCTGTGGTGTGTGTGCTGGGGGGAGCCAGACTGTATGTGAGTGCAAAGGTGGGAGCACGGTGTGTGTGAAAGAGAGAGAAACAGTGTGCTGGGGGGAGGTTGTATGAGAGACAGTGTATGTACTGGGGGGAGGAAGGGTGTGTGTGCGTGTGTGTCAGAGTGAGAGCAGGGGGGAGGAAGCGTGTGTGTGTGCGTGAGAGAGAGAGAGAGAGAGAGTGCACGTGCAGGGGGAGAAAGGGTGTGTGAAAGAGTGGGTGTGCTGGGGTAGGAAGAAGGGTGTGTGTGAGAGAGAGAGAGAGAGAGAGAGAGAGCGTGTGCAGGGGAGAAGAAGGGTGTGTGAGTGTGCTGGACGAAGGAAGGGTCCGTATGTGAGAAACTGGTGTAGAGGGCTCTGGCCACAGAATGTGTGAGCAAGAAGTGGTTCTGCTTTGTACCCTTGCCATTGTACAGGATACCTACCATCATACACACCTACGAGGATATCTACACACACACACCTCCCAGCACTACACCCACACAGAGATGCACAACCTCTAACTGAACGAACACACACACACACACACACGACAAAGCACAACACATAGATAAATACACAACACGGAAGTATACATGTACACACACACCACCCAGCATTCCACACACAGAGGCCCTTTTTACACGGGCCACAGCTGTGTTGGGGTGTGCCATAGTCCGTGTGCGCTGGGTGGAGGAGGGTTCAGATGGGGCGCACACCCATCCCCACACATCACCACACATGGAGGCACCTCCGTTTCTTATGGTGCCTCCATGTGTGGGGATGCATGTGCGCAGAAGCACACCCACCCCTTCGGGATTTACATGGGTAGCACTGATGTGGGTGCTGCCCATGTAAAAAGGGCCAGACACACACAGAACTCCCAGAATTACATGCGCACACACCACCCAGCACTACAAAGCTCACAGCACTACACACACAGAGACAAACCTCACAATCCTGTCTGTGATATTAATACTGAAGTATCATTAAAGGTATCAATCAAAGAAACTCGGAGAAATTAGTGGCCATTGTGTAGTGAAGTGTGCAGCGCAACCCCGAGTGGGCAATCCATGTGACAGCTGATAACATTCATCCGTAGAGCAAGGCTTCATCCCACCCTTCATGCTGTTTATGAATTAAAATAATTTAAGAGGAAGAAATTGAGAGTTTTTCTTTCACTGAGTCTGGCATTTAATGGGGTTGTTTGTGGCTCCCCCAAAGCAGTAGCTAGTGGACTTTGCATCCTGGGATTCCTCCAGAAACAAAGGACAGGATTGCTGAAAACCTATTTACAGATTAGAATTAAGTTCTGAGCAGATTCATGCTCTAGTTGCACACTCATGACAAAACCAGGGTCTAACTCAGGGGGACCACAATGGAGAAGGCGTTCTCGGTGGCTGGGCCCCGGTTGTGGAACTCCCTCCTAGAGGAAGCACGACTGGCCCCAAGTCTGTTGGCCTTCCGTCGGCCTGTAAGACATGGCTGTTCTTCCAGGCCTTCGGAGGCGGGGAGGGGAGGGGGGACTGGGGTGGGGTAAAAAAGTTTTTTTTTTGTGGGGGGGGTATATTTTAAAATTGTTTTTAATAATATTTGTGTAGATTTTTATATGTTTTATTTTTTGATATATTGTTTGTTATGTGCTGGAAGCCGCCCCGAGATGCTGTAAGCATAGGGGGCGGTATATAAATGAAATAAAAATAAAATAAATAACTCATTTCTCACTTGTGGCATTAGGTATTCCTTGCTGTAGCAGAAATATTACTGCTTTGGAATAAAGCTCTTTCCAACCTCAAGAACATTATATCCCTTTTGGGATACCCCTAGGCTAACTAGGTATTGATTCTTTGTACCATGCCTTCTGCATTCCAAGATTATGGGCATCTCTGGCAAAGCAATTAAAAAGAAATTTCACCAGAAACAGGAAACAAAAACTATAAATATGTTCCAATTTAAGCAATTTAGGCTAGTATAAATGCAGGGGAGAAATATTGCTCAGTAATATAACAGCATATAAAACCTACCAAATAGTCCTGGAACCTGGGAGTCCATTCTAAAATGCCAAAAATAATATGCATATTGATTTTTATACAGACAGCACAACCCAACCATTTTTTAAAATAGGGGCAAGGAGGCAAGAGGAGCTCTATAAACTCTGAAGCATTTGAATTGTGGTCCTTCTTTTTAATTCCTCAAGCTGGTAGAGATTTCGAGAGCTGCTTCTGAGGCACACAGTGCACTAGTAACAACAGTAGCCTCGCAGGCCAGTTAATATTTTCTGAGGTCTAAGAGAGTATGAGGTAAAGAAAAATGAGTATGATCGACATTAGATGCTTGCTGTCAGTTTTTCTTAACCAGGGGGAAGAAAGCCATTCCAGTTTAAACATTTCATGTTCAATAAGAGCAGTGCCTTTAAATGGTTGGCAGAACTGCCGCATTTGCCCCAGGGTCTGAAAATCTCCACCCTTGTATTAGCACAGTGGGCTGCTGAAGCAGAACTGGGGCTGTTTCGTTCTGAACTGAAATTCCAAACCTAGATTTGAAATCTAGATTTGTCTGCCAGACCTCCTTTAATCTGAACATTTTTTTCTGACAGTCCCCCCAAGCCTCTTCTCACTCCCATACCGCACCATTTATACTATGTGCCCCAACCTGTGGAACAATGGTGCAAGGACTTTGCCCCTTCCAAGTGAATGGGCTTCATATTACCAATGCTAAGGGCTAGCACTAAACAACTAGACAAATGTACTGCCCAGTAATGGAAAGAGCAGGGATGTTAAAAAGCTCCTTTATGTTTTGGACTGGGTTGGCAGACAATGGTGTAGGGGTACAGGATAAGGGGGCTCAGGTGGGGGCAGGGTGACCCTGGACTCTGGGGAGGCCCTCTACAAGTAGCCTCTTGTAAAGGCCCTGCTGAGAAGGAAGTACTTAGAATGGGCAGACGTGCAATGCTTGTGGCCCAGCTGACTCTTAAAAATTCCTTCCTGGTGGGGTTGCTGCCACACTGGGAGCCAGGGTGGTCCACAACCTTTGCAGGGGGAGACCAAGTCTGAACAAGACCCCTATGGGGAGGCACTGAGTGGTGCCAAACTGGAGCTTACATGAGCAGCGGCGGAAGCAAGGTGCAGTCTATGGTTGCCACATGATTGTTATTTCATGGGAATGCCCCTTGCTTCAGAACCCCACAGCTCCATTGAAAAAAATAGCCATTCCCTATTTCAGGGCCAAGCAACATCAGCTAACCACCAGCACAGTTTGTTAGTTTCTTACATGTTGTTTTAGGTTCCAGAGAACAAATCTTTATCGTTCACTAATTCTCTCTTATATCGTCAAATAGGTAGGCTGTATAATGCATACATCCATACAGTCCCTATTTAGAGATAATGTAGGCCAGGAAAAATGGTTACACAGCTCAGCATTGTATTGCGGCAGCTAGAGGCAGTTTGGCAAGTGTGTTACCAATCAAAAACCTTATATTATAAGGTATTATAAACTTTATAATATACACACAACCATTACTTGCCCCAAAAACAAAGATATTATCTTACAAAAAAACCTACTGGTTTATAACAAATAGTTAAGGTGCGTTCCCACTACTTAAACAAACCCTAAAAACTAAGGAAATTAATATTTCCTAAGCCCAGCCACCAAAGAAAAAAACCCCTCAAACCTCAACCCTGTCTGTGTCTCCCAAACTCCTGCAAAACCCACCTTAACGACTATGCAGTGTTAAGTTTTTGTTTGGTTTCCTGAACTCAGCCTCATGGCCTTAGCTTTGGAAGGAGGGTAGGTTGTACCCACCAGGCTGCTGTCCACTTTTACATACATGTGCAGTTTCTAGTTTCTTTCGAACCGTGGAATCAGCTTGTCTCCACCGCCATGGCACAGTGCACTCATAGCGCACTGTCCTCTGGTAACTATGTGGGACACCATATATTGAGCTCAGGAGACCATTCAAATAGATATCTAAGGAATTTAACGGAAAAAAGGACGCCAAAATGCAAAATAAATGATTTTGTACACATATAATTATTAAAAGAAACCAAAGGAAAAACCTTCATATGCCAACATCAAAAGCCAAAAAAAAAAAAAAGGATGATAAATACTGATACCTATGTAAAAACAAAACCAACAACATAGCAACACCATATGCAACAGCATGGCAACGACATAAAAAGAACAACATAGTTACAGGTGGAGGCGGAGGTAAGGCTACTGACAAAGACCACTCAATTTGGTATCCATTTGACAAAGCCCATACAACTGTGTGTGCAAATGCAGCCACCAACCACCACCCCAAAAAAAATACCTGCATAATCGTTAAGGCGGGTTTGGCAGGAGTTTGGGAGATGCAGACAGGGTTGATGTTTGAGGGCTTTTTTTCTTTGGTGGCTGGGCTTAGGAAATATTAATTTCCTTGGTTTTCAGTGTGTGTTTAACTAGTAAAATATAAAATGATTACAATGATTTCTCCATGCTTCCTACTAGAAATCCTAATACATAATCTTAAATTCCTCAGTTTTGTGGACTTTTGTTTTACACATTTATCAAGGTCAGTTCTTGGGTGTTACACCAAAGACTAGTTATATATTCTTAGTTTTAGACATTTTTAATCATGTGTGTATTATATATTAATTTTTGACTTCAGGAATTTCAAGTAAACTATTTCTAAGTATATATTAATCTGGAAATAAAACGGTTCTTTTCAGGGGTGGGGCAATTTCCAAACATCTGTGCATGTCAGCAAATCATTAGCAATAGAGATTTTTTTTTTTTTTTTAGAAATAATAATAATAATAATAATAAATTTTATTGAGTCAGCCGAAGCCATATCAAATGACAAATAAATAATTACATATAGGAGGACAATACATACAAACAAGCAACATCTACTTACTCATGCCCAAAATAAATATAAATTATTATTGCCCAGCATCCAGTAACAATATAGTCTCAGATACCTAGTCCAAAAGCAGAGCATAGGAATCGAATAACCTCCATCTCCAGTACTATGCCCTGTGGAGCCAACATGTAATCAGGCGAATATTGGGTAGCACCCAAGCTACCTCTTATTACTTTTAAAGTTAAGAACGCTATATAAAAATCTAGCTACACTCTTAGTGACTTGCTCCTCTCTGCCAGCAAGAAGGTGCACCACAATCGCAGCCGGAGGCCAGTCCACACATCCCTCCAAAAATGGAGTTATTAGTGTAGCCCTAAGGCTGGCATATAATTCACAATTCAGAAGTATATGTTCAATGGAATCTATGCAGGCCAAGGCACAACTACATAGTCGATTTGCCAGAGGGATACCCCCCACAACGACCCAATGTTTGAGCCGAGCGAAAAATATTACATTGAGCATCTCCTGGTGGCCAACCCCATACTGTACTCCAAGTAAGGGGCGGCCACTAAGGGACTAGCAAGCAATCCTAAATACAGCTTCAGCGACTTTTTGTCCCTAACCTCTGCTATACCCTCCAGGTAGAAGATATCCTCCATTCATCGGTTAAAAAGTCTCTTCGCCCCCTTATATCCCAGAGGAGTTAAAATAGCAGATGATAAGCTTATCGTGCCAGCTTTCTGACCACCGCTTCCACCCAGGGACTTCTATGTCGATCAGTTAAGACCAGCTGAGTGAACGGGGCCGCCAGTCCACAGTGGAGTCTAATCCAATAATTAAAAGTTGTCATCCATACCTGTGCTTCTAGTGGCAGAAATCCACACTCTAGACAGACCGCACTGCTAGGAGCACTATTCGGGATTGCTAAGATGGATCTGAGGAAAGTGGCCAATAGAGGTTCCAAATTCCTGGTCTTTCCAATTGCCCATAACTGAGCCCCATAGAGTATTTGAGATACACATTTAGCTCTATATACTTGGAATGCCGGGGATACCAGCTGGCCACCTCTAGCCCGGAAAAAACGGGAAATAGATCTTTCCACGATATCTGCTTCTCTGGACACCATCCCCATTTTTTTTTAAGTATATCATTGTACAGATGGAGTCAATTGTGTTACGGTTTGTGCAATATGTTTAGCAATTCTATTTATGGAGATGTCAAATTTTATGAAAAAAATAGCTCCTCAAAAACAAAACCTTTTAATTGACTTTGAAATATACATATTTTATATATAAAAATATTAGAAATGTAACATTCCAAAGTATTTTGAAGTCAATCTGATCTCAAAGGGGTACCATAGATATATATAGTACCACTTATGTATTCTTTAACAGCTATGGAGTCAGTACTCCAGTGTTGGTTCATGCCACATCCCTCCCCACTGCTATTTTTTTTTTAAAATAATGATTGAGAATTTAACTAGAATAGTATTGGGAGTATGTTTGGCCCCAATTGTAATGAATGGGAAAATGAAAGCATTATATGCGTAGGGTACTGGGGTCATATTTGCCCCAAAAACATATTGTAAGAAAAATATTACTTCTATTTTTTTGTAATGTTTAAACCCAAACCTGTTCTTTCCATTATGTGTTCTCAAAGTCAGATTAGGACAATTTAGCATTTCGTCTGTATTCATAAATGCCATTTTCTGTGTGTAGTACATAAAAATATCACTACAAGGTCACGGTGGTCAATTACTTCCCAAGGTGAAAACTCAAACTTACCAACTGCCATTTTGTTTTATGCTTACACATCAGTTAACACTTTCATAGAGTGAACCTTAAATACTGCTCTTTTCATCATACTTACTTGCAGCTCTGTATTTTAAAAATGCACCAGGAAGGTATATAGGGTCATTTGTACCCTCCCCCTACCCATTATTTACTATAGGAAAATGTGGGGTCAATTCAACTTCCATACCATTGCTACTGTTAATGTTGTGGGTACTACTGATCTAAGTACCTTTGTGTGTTAGCGCTGTATTTCAGTACCATAATTAATAACTATTAATAAAATTTTAAATGTTTACATTAAACTAGAGTCATTTTCAAATCAATCACATTTCCCCCAAAATGTGACCTAATTGGGTTCTATTATACCCCAATATTTCAAAGACTGCTTGGCCCCAGTGTTGGCATCCTTATTCACAGCAATAAACACCTTTGGTAGAGTCCCAGTCAAGTGGAGTAGAGCTATAATGGTGCCTATCCATAAGAAGGGCACTAGAACCATTACAAGTAATTTTCGGCCTATTAGCATACTCAGCATTGTGGGAAAGCTATATGCCCAATATTTATATACTAAATTAATACTATGGGTCGAGGAGGGGAAGGTGATTCCAGTGGAACAAAATGGTTTCAGAACAAACTGGTTATAGCTGGGATTAATCAGATCATTATTTATGCTTTATAAATCAACTGACTAGATGGATGCCTTACCTGGAAAGCTTGAATGGTATGGATAAAAGGAGAGCGCTTGCATGTACCAGATTTAACGCCCTCCCTTCGGCACTATTGATCTGACACTTTGAGGGGGTGCCCTTGGAACAGCGTGTATGCATAAGTAACAGGAATGAAATTGAGTCAATAATGCATGTTTTATTGGACTATAAACTATATGAGTGCGTGCAAAATTGGTGGATATATCCTGTCATTTATAATTATCCGGGAAGATCGAGTGCGTTCTAAATGCATCTGTTATTGGCTGACATATCCTCAAATACTGCCAAAGTAGTGGTTAAATTTCTCCAGAATAGCATTCAAAAGAGCGGCTTTGCGAGCAGGCTCTGTTATAAAAGCCCNATATATTGTTTGTTATGTGCTGGAAGCCGCCCCGAGATGCTGTAAGCATAGGGGGCAGTATATAAATGAAATAAAAATAAAATAAATAACTCATTTCTCACTTGTGGCATTAGGTATTCCTTGCTGTAGCAGAAATATTACTGCTTTGGAATAAAGCTCTTTCCAACCTCAAGAACATTATATCCCTTTTGGGATAACCCTAGGCTAACTAGGTATTGATTCTTTATACCATGCCTTCTGCATTCCAAGATTATGGGCATCTCTGGCAAAGCAATTAAAAAGAAATTTCACCAGAAACAGGAAACAAAAACTATAAATATGTTCCAATTTAAGCAATTTAGGCTAGTATAAATGCAGGGGAGAAATATTGCTCAGTAATATAACAGCATATAAAACCTACCAAATAGTCCTGGAACCTGGGAGTCCATTCTAAAATGCCAAAAATAATATGCATATTGATTTTTATACAGACAGCACAACCCAACCATTTTTTAAAATAGGGGCAAGGAGGCAAGAGGAGCTCTATAAACTCTGAAGCATTTGAATTGTGGTCCTTCTTTTTAATTCCTCAAGCTGGCAGAGATTTCGAGAGCTGCTTCTGAGGCACACAGTGCACTAGTAACAACAGTAGCCTCGCAGGCCAGTTAATCTTTTCTGAGGTCTAAGAGAGTATGAGGTAAAGAAAAATGAGTATGATCGACATTAGATGCTTGCTGTCAGTTTTTCTTAACCAGGGGGAAGAAAGCCATTCCAGTTTAAACATTTCATGTTCAATAAGAGCAGTGCCTTTAAATGGTTGGCAGAACTGCCGCATTTGCCCCAGGGTCTGAAAATCTCCACCCTTGTATTAGCACAGTGGGCTGCTGAAGCAGAACTGGGGCTGTTTCGTTCTGAACTGAAATTCCAAACCTAGATTTGAAATCTAGATTTGTCTGCCAGACCTCCTTTAATCTGAACATTTTTTTCTGACAGTCCCCCCAAGCCTCTTCTCACTCCCATACCGCACCATTTATACTATGTGCCCCAACCTGTGGAACAATGGTGCAAGGACTTTGCCCCTTCCAAGTGAATGGGCTTCATATTACCAATGCTAAGGGCTAGCACTAAACAACTAGACAAATGTACTGCCCAGTAATGGAAAGAGCAGGGATGTTAAAAAGCTCCTTTATGTTTTGGACTGGGTTGGCAGACAATGGTGTAGGGGTACAGGATAAGGGGGCTCAGGTGGGGGCAGGGTGGCCCTGGACTCTGGGGAGGCCCTCTACAAGTAGCCTCTTGTAAGGGCCCTGCTGAGAAGGAAGTACTCAGAATGGGCAGACGTGCAATGCTTGTGGCCCAGCTGACTCTTAAAAATTCCTTCCTGGTGGGGTTGCTGCCACACTGGGAGCCAGGGTGGTCCACAACCTTTGCAGGGGGAGACCAAGTCTGAACAAGACCCCTATGGGGAGGCACTGAGTGGTGCCAAACTGGAGCTTACATGAGCAGCGGCGGAAGCAAGGTGCAGTCTATGGTTGCCACATGATTGTTATTTCATGGGAATGCCCCTTGCTTCAGAACCCCACAGCTCCATTGAAAAAAATAGCCATTCCCTATTTCAGGGCCAAGCAACATCAGCTAACCACCAGCACAGTTTGTTAGTTTCTTACATGTTGTTTTAGGTTCCAGAGAACAAATCTTTATCGTTCACTAATTCTCTCTTATATCGTCAAATAGGTAGGCTGTATAATGCATACATCCATACAGTCCCTATTTAGAGATAATGTAGGCCAGGAAAAATGGTTACACAGCTCAGCATTGTATTGCGGCAGCTAGAGGCAGTTTGGCAAGTGTGTTACCAATCAAAAACCTTATATTATAAGGTATTATAAACTTTATAATATACACACAACCATTACTTGCCCCCAAAACAAAGATATTATCTTACAAAAAAACCTACTGGTTTATAACAAATAGTTAAGGTGCGTTCCCACTACTTAAACAAACCCTAAAAACAAAGGAAATTAATATTTCCTAAGCCCAGCCACCAAAGAAAAAAACCCCTCAAACCTCAACCCTGTCTGTGTCTCCCAAACTCCTGCAAAACCCACCTTAACGACTATGCAGTGTTAAGTTTTTGTTTGGTTTCCTGAACTCAGCCTCATGGCCTTAGCTTTGGAAGGAGGGTAGGTTGTACCCACCAGGCTGCTGTCCACTTTTACATACATGTGCAGTTTCTAGTTTCTTTCGAACCGTGGAATCAGCTTGTCTCCACCGCCATGGCACAGTGCACTCATAGCGCACTGTCCTCTGGTAACTATGTGGGACACCATATATTGAGCTCAGGAGACCATTCAAATAGATATCTAAGGAATTTAACGGAAAAAAGGACGCCAAAATGCAAAATAAATGATTTTGTACACATATAATTATTAAAAGAAACCAAAGGAAAAACCTTCATATGCCAACATCAAAAGCCAAAAAAAAAAAAAAGGATGATAAATACTGATACCTATGTAAAAACAAAACCAACAACATAGCAACACCATATGCAACAGCATGGCAACGACATAAAAAGAACAACATAGTTACAGGTGGAGGCGGAGGTAAGGCTACTGACAAAGACCACTCAATTTGGTATCCATTTGACAAAGCCCATACAACTGTGTGTGCAAATGCAGCCACCAACCACCANGGATGAACTTCTTACTGGCGGGAGCTGGGAGTGAACAATGGGGAATGGATTGCCCATTGTGACTGTTGGTTTTTCTCCCATGTGATCGATATTGGCCGTTGTTGGAGGACGGGATGCTGGGCTTGATGGACCATTGGTCTGAGTCAGTATGGAACTACTTATGTTCTTATGCTCTCTCCCCACCTGGGCTGCCGTCATTCTTGTTTGGCGCCCGGGCCAAATCCTGCCCGGAGCGAGGGTCTCACTCTGGGCAGGTTTAAAGGGTGACAGGTCTGAAAACACCCATTAGTAAGGGCATGTTGGTCTATCTAGCCTTGTATCCTGTAACCTTAGTAAGAACATAAAACATTCATTTAGCCTTGTATCCTGTCTCTGGCAATAACCAATACCCAATACTTCAGAGGAAGTGTGCAAAAAGCCACAGGAAAATCATGGAGCAATCTTCTCTTTCATTCATTCACAGATTCCGACATCAGCAGGTTGGGAACTTCATAAGCATAAGCTGACTAATAATCATATTATTATCATCATCAAACAGTGAAAACCTGAACCTCTACAAACAAAATCTAAAGTAGAATGCTGTGGTGGAGAACAGTATGACAGACAGTGTCTCTGGAAAGTCACCCTACACAGTTTTTAAGAAATTATCCAACATAAACAAATCACTTACTTGTTTTTCAGCTTGCCCATAGTCAGGCCCTTGGGTTGCTAAAAAGTAGCAAACGTGACCGTTATTTTTTGCTTTTTCACGAAGAGCCATAGCAGTTCGTACAGTGGCATTTCTAGCATGGACAAACACCATCACCTTAAGATAAAAACAAAACAAAAACAGGTTTGTTGAGAGGGAACAAAATTTAGTAAAGTATGGATATTCTTCACCTACTAAAGAAGTTATTTAGGATTAATCATGCCATATATTTTTACTGTGTAATACAACAGAATGAGAAACCTCCTTTAAAAATAAAATATTATTTAATTATTATTAATTAATTAAACAGTTTTTTACCCCACCCCTCCTGCTCCTGGCAGCTCGAGGTGGCTTACATAATAAAACAAATAAAAGCAAATAAAACTAAAACACCACATTAAAAGAGAAGACAATAAAACAATAAGCAGTCACCTTCCCCAACCCGAACAGCCCACCCTACACTCCATCTCCCTCACTAAAAGCCTGGTGGAACAGTCAGGTCTTACTCATATGCCGAAAGGAAAGGAGGTTTGGAGCCTCCGCCAGGAGGGAGTTCCACAGCATAGGTGCTGCCACTGAGAACGCCCTCTCCACAGTGGTCCCCCAGGTCACATGGGGGACCTCCCGGAAGACTGCAGGGGTCACTCCAGAGCACGGGGAGTGAGGCGATCCCGCAGGTAAGATGGGCCAAGACCGTATATGGATTTACAAGTCAAAACCAACACCTTGAACCACGTCCGGAAGACTATAGGCAGCCAGTGCAGAGCCCCGAGCACTGGTGTAATGTCCTCACGGCAGCCCGACCCCATAAGGAGATGGGCCGCCGCATTCTGCACTAGGTGCAGTCTCCGAACCATCACCATGGGTAGTTCCATATAGAACGCGTTACAATAGTCCAATCTGGGGGTAATGAAAGCATGGATAATAGGGGCCAGGTTGCTATCTGAAACGTACGGCCAAACCTGAAGCACCAGATGTGATTGGTGGAATGCACTTCTCGCCACCTGGAAATCCAGATAGAGCTGCGGATCGAGGAGACTGCGAACCTAGGGAACCAGGTAAGCACTGAGACTGCCGGGTCTGGGTTGGATGAAAAAGGAAGGTCGAGTTGGGTGTCATCAGCGTATTGATGACACCACACCCCATACTGTCGCACAAACTCACCGAGTGGCTGCACATACACATTGAACAGGAGAGGGAACAGAATGGAACCTTGCAGTACTCCACGCATGAGGTCTCGAGAAGATGAAGAACAATCCCCGAGCACTACACGTTCAGTTCTTCTGGCCAGGAAAGAGTGGAACCATTCAAGAATGATCCCACCAACCTTGGCTCAGTCGCGCAAGCAATTCACCAACATCTCATGGTCAACGGCATCAAAAGCAGCTGACAGATCTAAAAGAATTAGCAGGGTCGAACGATCCTGATGTAATTCGCAGCAGAGTCGTTGACCAAAGCCATAAGCGCAGTCTCAGTGCCATAACCAGCCGAAAGCTGGACTGTGAAGGATCCAGATAACTGGTGCGGTCTACATGCCCCTGCAGCTGCTGAGCCACTACCCCCCACTCTATAACCTTTCCTAAAAAGGGAAGGTTACAGATCGGCCGATAACTGGTGAGGGAGTCAATGTCAAGTGATGGTTTGTTGAGCAGAGGCCACACCACGGCCATTTTATGATAAAATAAAATTGAAACTAGCCCCTCCTCCCCTTATTTTGCAAAATTACCTAACACTTCTTTCAACAAAGCAAAGCATACTATATTCACCTTTTAAAAAAAAAAACCAAACAAAAAAACACACCTGAAGAAAAAAGGAGGTATTTTCAGAAGCAAAAATGAGAGTTGAGTCCTAATGTTCCCGCTCATATTATTTCTCCTAAGAGTGGAGCAGTCATGTTTGTATATGTATGTTTCAAGTCTATGTGCCCACTGCAATCTCTTGTTAGAGGGTAACACATCTATTTAATGTGTGGGAATGAAATAAAAAATTATCTGTTATAAGCACAAATATTCTATTGAAGGAGAGGAATTCAGAAACCACTGAATACAGATGCTATAGTTTTTAAAAATAATCATGTAAAAAAATGGAGGGAGAGCGCATGAGCACAAGAGAGCTAGAAATTCCTGTTGCCATACTTGCAGTTAGAGAGGAAATGAGGAGAATAGGATAACTGAGGGTATTTTTAAATGGCCTTTGATTCTGGCCCTCATCCCGCCCAGGATCTGATCCGGCTGCTGAATAAACGTGTCAGCAGCCTGGGCTGGGAGGCATGCAGACATGAGTCCACAGGCCCCAACCCCCATACTGCTAAGCGTGGCCTGCCCATCTCCCTGATGAGCAGCTGCAGCAGCCTATGATGCTGTCATATATGCCCAGAACAGCCTCAGCCTGGAGTCAGGTTGAGCTGGCCATCACATGTGATGGTCCTCTCCAACCTGGTCCGGAGATGGCTTCCTCAGGCCACAGCAGCACTTAGTCTGGGCTGTGACTCAGCAAACAGCCTGGGCTAAAAACTGCCATGGCTCAGGGAAACCCCTGATCTGGTCTGAGGAAACATCTGGCGGGGCGGATCAGAGTTGACAGCACTGCAGGTGGCCACGCAGATCAAAGCATGGCCAGCTGCGGTACCATCGCATTAAAAAATACCCTGAGAAAAGCAGTCCTATCCCCACCTTCAGAGCCTCAGTCCAGCTTGAGACTCAGGAGGTTAGTCAAGGGATGGAGGACAGTGCTTTTTTGTCGTACTGCCCTTAGAAGCTTCCAGAGCCTGTCCGGTCCAGTGTGTCAAGATCATTGGTTAGAGTAGACAGGCCACTCAAACAAACAGTGAGCTTGCTGTTTATGGAACACGTGGGAGGAAGGCAATGGTTTAGGCACCAGTGTTGCTTTGGGGAGACTTGGGTTTTGATCATGGGCCTTCACAAACTCCCCATGTGTTTTGGGGCTAATTATTTAGCCTCTAAAGTAAAATTTCAGAAGTGAGAGAATTATTTAGAAGTCTACATTCTAACAAAAAATGTTATTTTAGCATACAAAACTCTCTCTCACTATCAAGTGCTTGGATCACTTTTGAAAATGGGACGGTTTCAACGTTTTAAACGCATTTTACACTTTTCCATTATCTTGAACATTTTTAAAGTTTTAAAGCAATAATTTTGAAATTTAACTGGAAATTCTGAGATAACCTTAGCTATTGTTCACAGAACCAGTCTCTCGGAATAATTCTACAATACCGACTACCACATGGAAGAAAAGCTATGTTTTTTAACCATAACTCTACAATTAAGATCTCAAATCATAACCATCACTAAAGCCTCCATTTCTTTGACTAAGGAGAACAAAATATTTTAGTTTATAGTCTAGATGCTTTCATAATAATCTTTAACAGCAGTATAGCTTTTGTGATTATAGACTCTTCCTCTCATTCTCAGATACGATCAGGGATGCAATGCCATATAAATAGTTCACTAGCCAGACTTCATGATAGTGACTTGCTGGGCTGTGACTTGTAGTGGTGGAAGTTGTAAAAATCCACTTGTCTCAAAAGATACACTTGCCAGAGGCAAATGGGTGAGTTTATTTTTTACAGTTCTGAATAGGACATGTATCATGGATACATGTCCTATCATGGACACCTATTTACTGAAACTGGAAGCTGGCTCAGTTGGGCAAGCTTAAAATATTGCTGCTGTTGGCAGTGCTGTAGGCCCTTGCATTTGTAGCAGAGCCTCTTGGAGTTGTGGAGTGAAATGGGTGAGACTGGGATAGGGAGGGCCAGGTCCCGAGGGCAGCCCCAGGTGTGAGGTGGGTGCAGCGCGAGGGAAGGGGCTGCCTGGTGAGAGCAGACAGCAGGGAATAGGTTGTGGTGGGAGAGGGGTTGGGTTTGTATATTTCCCTTTTCTTCAAGTGGACAGCTATTGGGTTTGACATTTGATATATTGTTTAGATTCTTATGTATTGTTTATATTATGTACTATTATAGTTATATTTATTTATTTATTTATTTATATGCGGCCCCCCCCCATGCCTACGGCATCTCGGGGCGGCTTCCAACATAATATAAAACAATTTTTAAACATAAAAAAAAATCTACAATATAATAATTAAAACAAATTTAAAACACCACCCTCAAAAATTAACCCACCCCCCCACCCTCCCCTCCGAAGGCCTGGGCGAACAGCCAAGTCTTACAGATGCGTC
>QEPC01004630.1:3618396-3629471 GCA_003113815.1 Sphenodon punctatus | reverse complement strand
AGCTCCTGTCTCTCAGATTGTAAGCCCTAGGGGCAGGGACCGTGTCTATTTTATTACTTTGTAAAGTGCCAGGTACACTGCTTGCGCTATATAAATGTTTGTTAATAATAAATAATAATAATAATAGTACTCAAATCTGGGGAAGACTGAAGTGATGCTGGTGGAGACAGGCAGCTGATATAATTATACCCTTGCCTCCCTTAGACTCCTGCATGTTGAGGGAGTGTGGGTGGAGGTAGTGCAACAGGTAAATAACTTTAAACCAGTAAACACGGTAGCTCTGTATGGGGAAGGAATTCCCATTTCTGTGAAGCATTCTGAGCAGTTTCTCTGGTTTTCAATTTTATAGCAATTAGATCGGCCAATATATCACTAATATTCCTTCAGACTAACTAATTCTTTTGGTCACTGTGCAAGTCTTTTTTTATTGAGCATCAATTCCCTGTCCAATGTAGTGGCCTATATAACTTTATTTCACCAACTAGGCTCTTTTGTGAGGACTTCTGGCAAACCTCTCAAAGTTTTATGTCTTAGAAGGAAATTTCAATTTAAAATCTTTAGTAGCCTTCCCCTATACTGCTGTGGTTATTTCTTGCACCACTTATGGACAATAATACCTACCTTCATGAGCATGTGTGTGATATTCAGCATTACTTGTAAGTTATCAATATACATATTTCTGAACAAGCTGTGTCATCAAAACTATATTTGCTTTCTCCTCCAATTCTTACCTTATGTTAAATTCTCTCATTAAAATTAAGCCATTAATGGCCTGATGTCCAAAACAACATTTTCATGTACTGACTGCTCACTTTGGAACAAACTGCCATTTACAGTATATGTGCATCAATATAGTAATGGAAGTACATACAGAGTTTTTATTTAGGAAATACTACAAAGTTATTTTCTGCAAGTAAACAGAATAAAATATGACCAACAACTTACTTTATGCTACTGTAAGTTTGATGATCACATACATCTTGATATTTATGCCTTTCCAAAGTAGGTATGCTCATTTTTAAAAGGTGTAGATGTCAACAGGGCTGTATGTGGCAATGGGGCAGACACTCTGTCCCCTTCCTCTCCTGCTGCGAGTGGAGGAGTAGAGGAGACCCACTGAAAGAGTGGGTGCTCATAGTTTCCTCCTAGAGCAGGAAAATGACCAATTCCCATCAGGAAGCTTGAGACATGGTAATGCTGGAATGGGGTATTTAGATTCCCTGCACTGGAGCCCCACAAGTATTGTGAGTGAGCCAGGTCACAGAACTATTAGAACCTGACCACCATAAAAAATCAATTGCAGCTACCTAGAACAGTCATGTGTCTTACAAAGTTCAGAGCTCACTGGCTGTGGCTACTGAAATTTCTCTTGAAAAACTGAGGGACACAAGTTAGGTCTTTGAACAGGCAATTCCAAACACACCATGTATTCAAAACACACTGCTAGCATTAATGGCTGAATCTGCACTGAGGATGAAAACATTCCCTGATTGTAGGCCCAGCAGACCTCTTTAGACATGCAAAGTTTGTGAAAGGGGACCTTGGTGACTACCAAACTACTAGCCCCACACAACCCCAAAATTAGGCATAACTAATATACACGATTAAAGCCACTGCTCATTTTTTGGCAAATCATTTTTGATTTGGTTTGATTTTGACCGCTCATTTTTTGGCATTTTTTGGTATACAGGGGTTTCCTGATGTTCAGAGCCTCAGCTCCTCATAATAAACTAACCAGAGTGAATCCTTAATTAAATGATACGTCTAATTGAATAATGTCAATATATTTTATATGTTGCCAAGCCTGCTCCATGTAAGCATATGATACTTCCAAATAAATAAATTGCAAGAGAAGTCAGACAGAGGGACTAACAAAGCAGTTCGGAAGGCCACAAGTGCCACAGGAGCCAGATCAAATGATACAGTTCCCAACTTAGCTGGGATATGATGCAGAAGCTTCTGTTACTACCCTACTAACAAAAACGAGTCTAGAGAGAGGATGTGGTTGCGATGTCGAAACATCATTGTGCAAAGGTTTCATACGCTGCTGCTACCACCACCTGAAAGCAGTCTACCTGCTCCCACCATTGCAGCCGCCGCCGCTGGTCCTGCTGCGAGACCTGGTCGCCTACTCATGGGGCCGTGCTGCCTGGTCTCACAGGCACAAAATCCCCCGTCCCCCACTTGGAGGAGGGTGACGGGACCAGGGAGCACGACCAGGACTTTCAGGCATGGTTCAACCGAAAATGGCCTGCTGCCCGGCTCAGGAAAAGCTGCTGCCACCACCACCTGAAAGCAGCCTACCTGCTGCTGCCATCGCTCCTGCTGCGGGACCCGGACGTCTTCTTGCAGGGCCACGCTGCCCAGCCCCACAGGTACAATCTCCCCCCCTCCCCCACTTGGAGGAGCGGGGCAGGGCCAGGTCACACGGCCAGGACTTCCAGGCCTCGTGCGGCCAAAAGCGGCCTGCCATCTAGCAACACCACCGACATTTGCCACCAGCAGTGCACCTAAGGGCCGTGCTAAAGGGTCCTTAGGTGTGGCCCTTAGCGGGAAAGAGGGGGCTAGGGAGTTATTAATAGCAAGCAAGGATATGGTTGTTTTTAGGGGGAAAGTGGTGGTTGTGGGATTGCGTGTTTGTTTTGTGTGGGAGGGGGGTGAGGGGATTGAGTTGGGGAGGAGGGGCTGACCCTCTCGGTGTGAGGGATGGGAGTAGTCCTTTGGGGAGGAGGGTTTACTCTCCTGTGAGAGAGCAGGATGGGGTGTGTGCAGGAGGAGGACAAGGGGACTGGGTTGGGGGGAGGGGCTGGCCCCCTCGGTGTGAGACAACGGTGGAGTCCCTGGGGGAGGGAGGGTTACTCTACTATCTATAAGGAGGGTAGGGGGTATTTTGGTGAGTGGGGGTCTCCCTCGGGGGGGCTGACAGGACAGCTTTTGGGGTAGTTGGGGGGGGGAACCAAGGGGGAAGGGCCCGCGGCCATAGGGGTCGTGATGGGCCAGGGGAATTATGGTCCCTATGGGAGGCGAGTTAGATCTGTGAGGTGGGACAGATGTTATATACTTGTCCTGCTTCATGGCCCCCAGGCAGGTGGTGAGGTGATTGGGAATCAGAGGGCCCCTGGCCTGGACTTGCTGTTGATAAATGCGAGGTCGGTAGCCAAAAAGTCAACTATGGTCCAGGAGATGATCCTGGACCAGGCAGCTGACCTCGCATGTATTACGGAGACCTGAATGGACATTGAGTTGGGGCCTATATTGGCTGACCTTGTTCTGGTTGGATACTCCATATAGCATCAGCCACAGATGGTGAGCCGGGGGGAGGGCAGCGTAGCCATTATTTTCAAGGATACATTGTCTGTGAGGAGATTTCCTGTGAAATCTATCATGGGTATAGAGGGCCTTCATCTGGTGTTGGATTTGGACAGAGACAGAGACAGAGTGAGGATGCTGCTGATATACCAGGCACCCACCTGTGCAGCAGCTTCCCTGCCCACACCGACCGAGCTGGTGTCAGAGGTGGTCTTGTGGTCCCCCAGGGCGATAGTCCTGGGGGACTTCAACATCCATGCCGACGCCAGTCTTGGAGAGGTAGAGCGTGAGTTCATGGCCGCCATGGCAACCATGGGCCTGTCTCAGAGAATGGTGGGCCCCGCACATGTTGGAGGACATACCTTGGACATGGTATTTTGCACAGGCCTTGAGGCAGGGGATCCATTAGTGGTGGAGGTGTCATCAGTGCCGTTGGGTGTCATCAGTGCCGTTGTCATGGATGAATCATTATCTCGCAGGTGTGGGACTGGTTAGGATGGTTCGCCCCCGAAGGCTTATGGAACCAGGGAGGTTGCAGACCGCTCTAGAGGATGTATCCTCTGATCTTGATGGCTGCTCACTCAATGTCCTCGTGACCATATGGAATTCCATGTTGGCAGAGGCCATCAACCACGTGGCTCCCAGGCGTACGCTCCCGAACCACTGACAACGCAGTACCCCGTAGTATATGGAGGAACTGTGGTGGATGAAGCGGGAAGGGTGGCAGTTACAGTGACGGTGGTGTCACTCGCATACTAAAGTTCACCGATTGCAAAATAGAGTTTGGTTACGTACCTATGTCATGGCGGTGCGGGCAGCAAAGAAGGTTTTCTCTGTTGCCCTCATTCCGTCCGCTAAGTCCTGTACGGTGGAGCTTTTCCGGGTGGTGAGGGGACTGCTCAGTCCAGCCTCCCTCCACCTGGATTTAGAGTCATCAGCTGTCCGCTCTGGTTTGTTTGTGGACTTTTTTGCAAATAAAATTGCTCAAATCCACCACAGTTTTGACGCAACATTTTAAACAGTAGGTGAGTCACAGGCAATAGAAGGCGAAGACCCGTCTTGTCCTGTTTTGAGGGATGAATTTCCGGATGTTTTGGAAGTGGGGGATGCTCTTGGGACTGTTCGAGCCACTTATTGTGCATTAGATCCATGCCCGTCCTTGCTGGTTAAGGCTAGCCGGGAGACATTAGGGCTGTTGCTGGTGGGGATTGTCATTGCCTCCCTTGGGGAGGGCAGGGTGCCAGACTGTCTCAAGGAGGCTGTGGTGCAGTCCCTGCTCAAGAAGCCATCACTGGATGTTGACTCCCTGGCCAGCTGGTCTCTAAACTTCCCTTTTTAGGGAAGGTTATTGAACGAGTGGTGGCTTGGCAGCTTCAGGAGCACCTGGACTGGGTTAATTTTCTCGATCCCTCGCAGTCTGGCTTTCGTCCGAGTTATGGCACGGAGACTGTGCTTGTGGCCTTGATCGATGACCTCTCCCGTGAGATGGACCAGGGTCGTTCGACCCTGTTGATCCTGTTAGATGTCTCGGCTGTGTTTGATACCGTTGATCACGAGTTGTTGGTGACTCGGCTGTGGGACCGGGGAGGGATTGGCGGGACTGTTCTTGAAAGGTTCCGCTCTTTCCTGGCTGGAAGAAACCAGTGTGTGGTCCTGGGTGATTTTTCATTTTCTCCCAGCAATCTCACATGTGGGGTCCCGCAGGGTTCCATCTTGTCCCTTCTCTTGTTCAATGTGTATATGCAGCCTTTGGGGGAGGTTGTCAGGAAATTTGGTGTACGGTGTCATCAATATGCTGATGACACCCAGCTATCTCTCTCCTTTTCATCCGACTCAGACCCGGTGGTCTCGGTGCTTAACCGGTGTTTGGCAGCTGTGGGGGATTGAATGAGGGCGAGTCACCTGAAGTTAAATTCCGACAAGACGGAGGTGATGGTTGTAGGAAAGGCTGCGGGAGTGGTGGTCCCCATCACTGATGGGGTCCTGCCCTGGTCAGGTTCAGAGTCTGGGGGTACTCCCGGACACACAGCTTCGCTTGGATGTCCAGGTAGCGGCTGTGGCGAAGGGGGCATTTCGCCAATTACATCTGGTGCGTCAGCTTAGGCTATGTGTCTCGGACTCTGATCTGGCCACAATCATGCATGCATTTATTACCTCGAGACTGGACTACTGTAACGCACTCAACGTGGGGCTACCCTTGGTGCTGGTTCTGAGACTGCAGCTGGTGCAGAATGCGGTGGCGCGTCTCCAAACAGGGACGGGTCGACACGAGAACATTACACCGGTGCTTTGCTCTCTGCACTGGCTGCCGATAGTCTTCCAGGCCCAATTCAAGGTGTTGGTGCTGACCTTTAAAACCCTAAATGCCTTGAACCCCACCTACCTGCAGGACCGCCTCACACTCTGGGATCTGGATCGGCCTCTGCCGTCGGCCGGGAGCACCCTCCTCGAGGCCCCCCGGGTTTCTCGGGTATCGACCTTGCGGAGGGCATTCTCTGTGGCCACATTGTGGCTGTGGAACTCCCTCCCGTCGGAGGTCTGCCTGACCACTGGCCTCCCCTCTTTTCGTAGACAATGTAAGACCTGACTGTTCCACCATGCTTTCCCTGAGGGAGATGGGGTGGGTGGGTTGGGTTAGGGTGGGGGATAAACTGTTTTTTTGTGAGATTTTAATTGTATTTGTTGAAACTGTTATAACATGTTGTTAGCTGCCCTGAGATGCTTTTAGCAGGAGGAGGCGGCATACAAATTTTATTAAACTAAACTAAACATATAAGGTTTCTGAATCTCGTATGAAGAGAAAAAAGTAGCTTGCCAACCTAGCAATTCTAAGTCAATGCTGACTTTAAAAGGGAATAATTAGGAATAAAATAATAGGTAATGGTGAGAAGGGTTGTTGGCCCTTTATTATGCACACATTCCTTAGAGTCTCTCTTGTATTATTATTATATTTATTTACATAGGCGATGGCCATCGTAAAACAAAAACATATACATACAAAAAACAATATATAAAACAAGCAAAAAGATAACCAATCCCACTAAGAATATATTTACAATTTGAGGAAACCCATAAAGCTACATAAGACTACTGGTCAAATACATCATATGCCCTAAACATTTGGCAAAGACATCTTAGATTTTAAAACCAGGGAAGGGAACCTGGCAAAACTAGCTGTTACAATAGGATCCTGATCTCTTAGAAGAAACACCACCTTCTGGGGGAAATAAAAACGTCTTGCCGTAATAAGGGGTTCAATGTGTAATAATCTCCAATTAGAATAAGCCAAGCAATCCAATAGCATGTACGCAAGCATCTCTAGAACCATTCTATGATCTTTAAGGCTACAATATTGGCAGACCCTTTCATTATGTGGGATTCCTCTCAGTCTGCCTTCAGTAAAGGTACTTTACCTTGCCAAGGTAAATGCCACTCTGATTTGCCCTATTCTAGGACTGGACAAATAGGAAGTCCCTTCTAGAGGGGTCGAAAAATCAGTATACATCTGTGAGATCTTTTGACAGCTAATATGCTCCCTTGTAAACTGAGCCTCCTGATCTTTTATCCTAGATGTAATTTCAGTCCAAGCTCTAAGAAAAGGGAATGTGGGGATTGGGGTTTGCTAGGGCAGGGAAGGGGGTTACAAACTCCACGCAAATACCGCAAAGTAGTGCTAGGAAACAAACCCTCAGGATCTAATAGGGCTGTTGGGAGTATCAGTCCCCAGACTAGATCATCATAGGGCACTGGGAGGTGTGCACACCTGAAAGCGGTCACCAACCGCACACCCACGGGGAGCAGGGGAGGCGGAGGAGTGAGCAACAGTTAAGGAGGGACGGAGTGCCCAGAACCCAGGAACAGGAAGGGGGACAGGGCTTGCGCACAGGGAATACCAGGGGGGAGTGAACCGCGAGGACACCCACAGGGGCAGGAGCTTACCTGAGTCACACAGCACTCACTCACACAAACACTCCCAGCATGCACTCTGCACACTCTCACATCAAACACCAGTAGATTCAAGGAAGCACAAGATTCAAGCACAGATGAACAGGGGCCAGTCTCATGGGCGTGAAAGCACCGATCACCAGCAATGTCAATGCGAGGGAGCTCTCTATTTATAGGTCTGCTCCAGGCGGTGCCGCAGCCACTCTGAGTGCCGCACAGCGGGGGTCGGGGGCGCGGCCTCTGGCTGCACTGTTGATGTGCTTCCAGGTTCGTCCCTTGTTACCACGTGGGGTCGCGGGGGCAAAGCCTACCCCGGGGCTGCATTCCCGCCGGCTCTAGTTGCGGTGGCGTCACAGGGGTTTGCCTGATTCCGTTCCCCTGCAGGGGAAGCTCGATCGGGGTGGCAGGAGCTTGCAGTGGTCTGGCTGGGAGGGTGAGTGAGGTTCGCTGTGCCCCTCGGCGTCTCTGAGTTCCCCCGCCCCCTGAGGTGATCCTTATAGGGAAAGATAGAATATAAGGTATAGAGAAACCCAAAGAGTGAAGGATTTCCTCAATCTTGCCTGGCCACTGGCCAACAGCTGAATGCATGGCCACCCGTGACAAGGAATCTCTCTGAATTAAATTCAAACGTAGCCAAAATTTCAAAATGGCTAATCTAGCTAATACAGCAACTTGGTTAATACCTGCCTCCGCCCTGAGAAGAATCGCAGGTGTACCTTTGGGTGCATGTTGGATAGAACGTAACATTCTATTCTGTTCAACGTCAAGATCATCAATCATAGCTATACTCTAGACTGAGGCTCCATATAGCAATTGAGGTACCAATTTGGCTTTAAATAATTCCAGGGCTGGCCTAAATTGTTTCCCCCTCCCCCGTAGTCCAATAAAAGCCAATGATAGTATGCATGTGGTCCTTGCTGCTGCCTGAGCAGATTTATAATGCATACGCCAAGAAGGAGCAGCAGAAACAATAACTCCCAGGTATTTATAGTATTGAACCTGTTCAATACAATAGGACTCCATAAACCATTTATGATGTATCGGGGCTTTCATATTTTTATCCTGCCCTTTCCGTAAAGCTCAGAGCAAGTTCCAGAACACAAGAATATATTCACAGATTCTCAAATAAAACCAAATAAAATTCCCATGTCCCCAAATACATAAAATACAATGAAGAAAACCCAAGTAAAATCAAATAACCTCTCCCCCCTAACACACAACTTCCCAACCTTACCCCTGCCTGTCAAATGCCTGGACAAACAAAGAGGTGAAGCATTTATTTTTTGAATGATACTGAAAGCATGCTAATGTGCTTTTTGTGAAAAGAACAAAAACATAAAACTGAGAATATAGATTTCTAGTGGCAGTGGCTGCAATCCCAAACTGCCTGCGCGCAGCTTGTGCGTAGGTTACGTATAAATACTGTGTTGAATTGCACAGTTTGTGCACGGCACAATGTCCCTGTAATGGGGGTGCACGTGGTTTCCATGAGCATATCACAAAGCACACGCAAGGCATAGGGCCGGCCCCAGTATCATTATTTGAGACGTATTTTTGTTCAGTCAAGAGACACAAGACCTTGATATGGGATCGGAAAGAATTAGAAGGAAAGCATGAGTGTGCATAATTGCATTTTGTTTGGAAATCTTTCTGGAAAGTTTGGAGGAAACACAGTGAAAATGTATTGAACTTCTTAAGACAAACAGGATCATTGTTCCTGTAAAAAAATTAAACTCCTATCCAGGAATTCATTTTCTACTGCACCAGATTGTATGATGAAGTACTCTATGACCAAACACATAAGTAACTAATGCTGGCTGGAAGTAGACAAACTACTACCGCCATTATTTTTTCTGTAGAAAGGACATCAAACTTGGGCAATGAAAACAGGACAGCTTTATTAGTGAGCTACAAGCACAGAGTTCTATGATTAATGCTAAAATTGACAACTGATTACTTTTAATCTTTGGACATTACCAAGTTTGATTGCAAAAATCTGCTTTGATTAAAGGTCACCAGACACCACCATTACTGATTATGTGCTTTATCCAGACTGGATAAGCACTTGCACTACCAAATATGCTGTAAAACAGCAACACAGTCCTAAGAGGGTTAAATTTAGCCTGTCCTATCTATGTCAGTGAATTTCATATTTCAGTGGCTAACCTCTGTGCATTAAATTATGCAAATAAGTTAGGGAAAGTAATTTAGAGTAGAGAAAAGCGGTTCCACAGCTACAAGCTGTGTAATTAGATCTGTACTCCACAGTTCAAAGCCAGCTCTGGTGTCTAGTGCTGAGAGCCTGTGTGTAGCTTTACTGAAGAAACCTAGGCTTTAAAATGACAAAATATGCAAACCAAGCACAAAGCAAGTATCTTCTGGTTAAAACTACAGAATTTTATGAGCTTGTGAAACAAATTAACAATTTTTAAATTAAAGCTAAAATCTTGATGAGCTTATATCTTCCGTACTAAAATCTCCCTAAAATAAGAGGCACTATTTTATGACATTTTCTAAAAGTATAATATTCAACATCTTGGTAAGAAATAAAACACTGAACTTTATTAGCAAAGAATGCAAGTCTACTCACACGAATAAGGGTTTTCAGGGATGGGTCCTCTACTTCAGTAAATATAGGTTACTTACCAGTAACTTTGTTCTTCGAAAGAGCTTTGTGGATTCTCACTCTTGGGATCACTTGAGGCTAGCAGGCGTACCCTCAAAAAATCTTCTCTCTGTCTCAGTGGTTCTTACTGGCTTTCATCATAGAATGTTCTGGAAGCCAAAAGTGATCCGTCCCATACCCCTCCATTGTCTCTGGTATCAGAAGACTCATGGGATAACGGGTGCGGTAGAGCATTTCCAACTTAGTTCCTTCCAATCCCCACTTGCGGACCACATATCTAATACTTGAGTGGAAGGTAGGGTGGGTATTGAGAACCCACAAAGCTTTCTCAAAGAAAAGATGAACTGGTAAGTAACTTGTATTTCTTCATTGAGTGGCTCTGTAATTCTCACTCATGGGAAATTTAAAGCAGTACATGTTGTTATAGGTGAAGGAAGCGACGACCAAACACAGTGGCCTGTCTAGCTTCTAGGTCTAAGGCACAGTGTTTAGTAAAAGTGTCTGATGAGACCTATGTGGCCGTTCTGCAGATATCCTGGATGGGTTGATGTGTCTGAAATCCTTCATTGTGGGAGCGACTGCTGTAGTACAATGGGCTCTGAACTCCTGCAGTGTTTTTTTGTTTGCTAGGTGATAGCAATATGTGATGCAATGGGAGATCCATTTCTAGAGGCGCTGCAAGGATACTGGAACCTCCACTATAAATTATCCCTCTCCTTCGCTATCTCCCTGGCGAGGCAACACTAATATGCCTCCCGGGTTAAATCCTACTCTCATGATCCTCGCTGCCTCTTCTCCACCTTTGACTCCCTTCTCAAGCCCCCCTGCCCCCCTCTTCCCTTTCTGCTCAAGATCTTGCATCATTCTTCACCTCAAAGATTGACAAGATCTGCCAGGACACTGCTTCCCACCCGCCTCCTCTTCCTGCTCCCTCACTACCCCCTCCCCCTCCCTCCTCTGCTCCTTCCCTCCTACCTGCCTTGAGGAAATCTCCTCTTTGCTCTCTTCCTCCAACCCCTCCACCTGCCCTCTCGACCCAATCCCCTCCCGCCTCCTGACCTCCATTGCTCCCAATGTCGCCCCCCCCCTTCTACATGGCATTAATCTCTTCCTCTCCACTGGCTCCTTCCCCTCCACCTTCAAGCATGCCACTGTCTCCCCCATCCTCAAAAAGTCCACCCTCGACCCTTCTGAC
>QEPC01004630.1:3606727-3617273 GCA_003113815.1 Sphenodon punctatus | reverse complement strand
GTCTCCCCTGCTCCCCTAACTGCCTTCGTCCCTTCTCCCTTGCTGTTCCCCATGCCTGGAACTCCCTCCCTGACCACATCTGCCTTGCCCCCTCCCTCCGCACCTTTAAATCCCTTCTCAAAACCCACCTCTTCCTCACTGCCTTTCCCAACGCCTGCTAGAACTTTCCTTTCAATATTTACTGTCTCTCCTCCCCGCAGACTCCTGCCTAACCGCAACTAAGCCAAGCACGTGCACTGGGACTTCACATCCGCTTGATAAAGCAGCTAAATGGACCTTGATGGAAGATATCTAAAGTCCTTCTGACTTCAGGTAAAGAAGGTAAGTGAAGATGTTCAGCAGTATGACATGTTCAGTAGGCTAACATTCTCTCGGTATCACCAGAATATGAATCTCTTCCACTTAACTTTGTAGGTTTTATGAGTAGAAGGTTTTCTAGCATTTAGAAGAATTGTTTCTATCTCCTTAGGAAAACCAATGAACTCTTCTAAGGGTTTTTTAAACCCAGCTGTAAGGTGTAGAGACTTCAGGTCTTGGTGAAGAACCTGTCTGTACTGCTGAGTGAGAATGGTGCATTTTTGTGGCAGGGTACACCTGTCTGTTGCAAGGTTGCATAGGATGGGATATCAAGGCTGTCTTGGCCAATCTGGTGCTGATTAGAATAAGGCATGCCTTTCTTTCTTTGTGCCTTGTAGAGTATCTTGGGGATTAATGGGAAGGCATAATGGAGATCTCCTTTCCATGGAATCATGAACACATCTGAGATGGACCTTGGAGCGGTTTCCTCTTTGTTGCAGAACTAAGGAAATTTTTGGTTGCTTGTATTTGCAAACAGGTGTATTGTGGAGACACCCTATTGGGAGAAGATTCAATATAGGATGTCGGAGAGAGTCTAATCGTGTCTCTCTATCAATGATCTTCTCAGGCAATCTGCTAGCTAGTTCAAACAGATCCAGGCCTTCATCACCTCGAGGCTGGACTACTGTAACACGCTCTACGTGGGACTTCCCTTGATGCTGGCCTAGAGGTTGCAGCTAGTGCAGAATGCAGCGGTCCATCTCTTAACAGGGACGGGTCGACGGGAGCACATAACACCGGTGCTCCGTGCACTGCACTGGTTGCCTGTAATGTGCCGAACCAGGTGTTGACTTTGATCTATAAGGCCCTGTATGGTTTTGGACCTGGATACCTCAGGGACCGCCTTACCCTCCGTGACTCAGGTGGACTCTTCCGGTCCACCAGGGGCGCCTTTTTGGAGGTTCCCCACATAAAACAGGGGGCCCACAATGGAGAGGGCATTCTCGGTGGCTGGGCCCCGGTTGTGGAACTCCCTCCCAGAGGAAGCACAACTGGCTCCAAGTCTGCTGGCCTTTTGTCGGGCTTGTAAGACATGACTGTTCTCCCAGGCCTTCGGAGGCGGGGAGGGGAGGGTGGGTTAAATTTGGAGGGGAGGGGGTATTTTAAAATTGTTTTTAATAATATGCATGTAGACTTTTATATGCTTTATTTTTTTATATATTTTTCATGTTATGTTGGAAGCCGCCCCGAAATGCCGTAGGCATAGGGGGCGGCATATAAATGGAATAAAATAAATAAATAAATAAATCTATCTCCAGGTAAGTGGATAGCTATTAGGGTGATTTTCTCTGCACCTGTTCCAGATTGCTCCTGCTTCTTAAACTAGTCAATGAAACCTGGTCTCTCTCCTTCCCCACCCCCTTGTTGATATACCATACTGCAGAGTTATCCGTGACCATGGAGCCTGTGACCATGTTGACAAAGGTCTTGAAGGCCTATCTTACAGCCCTTATTATAGGTGATTGATGTGGAGGGCTTTTTCTTCTTGGGACCAGAGGTGTAGGGCTGTGAATGAGAGGCAGTGGGCTCCCCAGCCTTTTAGGGAGGCATCTGTGGTGATTTGTGTTGTGGGATTTGGTTGTTCGAAAGGTATGCCCTTGAAGACATGGTGTGGTACCATCCACTAGTCAAGGCTCCTGACCACCTTCCTTGGAAGGGTGAGGCATTTTAGCATGTTTTCTCTCTCCTGGTTGTAATGGTCTGTCAGCCAGAGCTGAAGTGGTCTCATGCTAAGTTTTATGAATGGGGTCACAATGGTAGTGGAAACTAGGAGACCAAGCAGCTGAGGATGAACCTGATGGAATCTGTCCAAGATTTCTAAATGTGGAGTATCATCTCTGTGATGCAGCTGAATTTGTCCATGAGAAGGAAGGCATGGCATTGCGTAGTATCTATGATAACTCCCTATGAAAGTTATTACTTGGATTGGGTTTAGTTGTGATTTTATGTAATTTATCACAAGTCCTAGTTCTCCCCAGAAGACGTCTGTGTGTTCACATAGTGCTTTGTACGACTGCACAGTTAATAGGTAGTTGTCTAGATACGGGAACACAGTTACCCCTCTCTGGTGAAGTTATGCCGCCACTATGGCCGTACACTTCGTGAATACTTTGGGTACTGTTGCGAGGCCGAAGGGGAGCACTGTTGTATTTGAATTATGTTCCCTTTAGAAGGGAATGGAGAAATTTTCTATGAGATTGCCTAATACCAATCTTGGCCAAGCTGTCGCCCGGAGCCATTGGGGAGGGCAGGGTATAAATCTGAATAAATAAATAAATAAATAATAAATAAATACAAATGTGAAACTATGTGTCTGAGGTTAAGTGTAGCAAGCCAGGCATTTTTCTGTAGAACTAGGAATATGGATGATAAGAACACCATACAGAATTTTAAAATTCCTGACGAATCTATTGACGCATCTAAGGTTTAATATTGGGCAGAGTCCCCCATTTCTTTTAGGGATTAGGAAGTATCTGGAATAAAACACTTTAGGGTGATCTCATAGAGATACTTCTTCTACTGCCCCTTTGTGGCTCAAGGACATGATGTCTTTAAGTAATACAGCCTTGTGAGAGAGGTCCCTAAAGAGGTATGGGAAGGGGGAAAGGAAGTAGGTGATAGCGACTCAAATTTTATGGAGTAGCAAGAAGGATATCTAGGATCCACCTATCAAAAGTGATACTTTTCCAAGCCTCATAAAAGAAAGCAAGATGGTCTCCAAAGGGAGCCTGCTCCTGGTCACTGCTCTTGACCTCTGTGTGATCAGACTGTGGGCCAGAGGAAGAGTTGGGAGATTATCTAGGCTTTTGCTTGGCCCTGTAGAACCTTTTTTGGAACTGTATAAAAGGCTGCTGCTGTTGCGAATAATGAGAGTGAATGAATTTCCTCTGGTAGGAGCTTCATTGTTGTCTATAAAAAGTAGGGGTGAAGCGAGGAATTTTTCCCCCCGAAGGGGCTGTGGTTGCAGGCGGGGGGAGGGGGTGTCACGGGAGCCAGAGGCGAGCAGGGAGCAAAGACAAGCCCCCTGGGCACATCCGGCCCTCGCCAAGCTTCCCAACCTGGGGGGTGGAGGGGAGAGAAAGTGTGGGCGGGGGGTTGGGTGCTTAGTGGGGGGTTGAGCAGGGCGTTACTTACTGTCTGGAGGGGTCCTGGCCCCGCTGCTGTCCTACACATGCTCTGCTCAGCTCTGTGGGCACCATCTTTGGTGTAGTTAGGACTGAGCAGCTCCTTCTACACATGCTCAGTTTAAAACTTTTTTCTTTCTTTCTTCCTTTGAAAACAAACCTGGAAAGTGGCAGCTGGCGTGCAGGACACTGGTGGGGCTGGGACCCCCCAGACAGTAAGTAATGACCTGTCTGAACCACCACCCACTAGATGCCCAAGCTCCCGCCCACACTTTCTCCCCCGCCCCACCAGGCTGGGAGATCTGGCGGGGGCCGGAGGTGCCCACAGGCTTGTTTTTGGCCCCTGCTCGACTCTGGGTCCCATGCTGCCCCACCTGCAATCCCTGCCCTGCCCCCTCGAATTCTCATCAGTTCCCAATGAGAAGGGGGTGGGTTCTCATTTCGCCACAGCTTTGTGTACATGTCTCCAACATACTTAATGTTTCAAAATCCTAGAGGACAGAGACAGAAAGAGGGGAGAAAGAAAAAGCAAATATGTGAGTGCAATGGAAAGGTAGGGGTGTAGTATTAGTATTTATTAGTTGAAGGGCACTGGCTGAAGGGCACTTTTGCCATAGCCCACAAACATAACATAAAACATAGAACATAAACATAAGCATAACGCATAAAACATAAGACATAAACATAACACAACATCAAAATACAACACAATACAGGACTACGTAATTTAAAATTAGGCCTTTGAACTGAAATGTATTTCTTTGATTATCCTACGAATTGCCAAACAATTCCAATATGGCAATACAAAAACATATGCCATCCTACCTACTGCCAGGGAGTCACAAAATACTTCCATTTTAGCCAGGACCCTAGTTCATTGCTTGTCATGGCACAAAATTCTGCCTCTTATCTCACCTCACTGTTACTCTACTCAGCCAAAGAAAACCTTCATGCCTCCATACAAAATTGATTAGGCCTTATACAATTGTCTCCATTTTTCTTTAAGCCTTTCCCTTTTTTCTCCTGCTAATGCTATATAGGTAGCAATGGCTACAAGGTCAGACTTTTCCGTTAGTTTAGCAAGGAACATACACATTTTATCCCAGAAGGGTAGTAGATCCCCAATTATGATTACGCATATTTGCCACATCCAGAGAGTTATGCCTAGAAACAACAGTGGCAGAAAGCATAGAGAAGCTGCCCTGAACTCTGTACCTAGTGCAGTTTTTGAATGGAAACTCAGGTCATTCAGAGAATACATCAAGGGCAAAGACTAGCTTATACATAGGTGAACTGAAGATTGCTTTATACTTAGGTTGAGTGGTGTAGGCTTTTCAGCGTGTAGCTGACAGGACTGGCTCCTGTGCGGACAGTGAGGCTGATCCCATGATCTGCATGTGCCACGTGCAACCTGCATGCATGCACATGCGTGCAACCTGTGCACGTGTCCATTGGGAATGCATTGTGCTGCGTGCAGAGGGTTTGGAATTGTGGCCAGTAGGCCTGAAGCGGCAGCATTGTTTGCCGTTCTGCTTTGTGCTGCCGCTTTTTTGGCTCGTCTGCCTCCAGTCCGACAGCAACCAATGGCAATTTACAATACTTCACAGCAATTTGTGACAGTTTATGAAAGTTGTGGCAGCTTAAGGCACTTTGCGGCATTTATGACAGTTCACACCAATTTGCCAAAGTTAAAACAGTTTTAGCAACATTTACGACAATTTGCAACAGTTCCCCCATAATGTTTATGAAAATTTACGAAATTTGACGGCAGTTCTTGGAAGTCCCCGAGAGTCTCTTGCACTTTCAAAAAGGTCGACATGCATAATCAGATAGCAGCCGCAAATATCGGTAAGTGCCGCTGCTTTAATGGGGGTTGCTATATCATTAAGGTGGTGTTGGATTGTCCATCACCAACAAAAAAAGCTGTCGCTGTCGCTTGCTGTTTTACCCCTAGTGGCCAGTAGCTATACACACAGCATTTATTGCTGTTGCAACTGGAGAGATTATTGTCACTGTGGACATTCGCTACATGTACTGCATGGCCTCCTGTCAATTTACCTAGTCTATTTTCTTGACCTGGGCAGTCACGCTAGAAAAGAGAGGGCTCACCCGGGTGTGCAGGCTATTTTGGGGCATGTGTGTGTGTGTGTCAAACTGCACCCCCTATAGATGGGTCAGGGGGTCTCACAGGTCCATATAAGCAGGTGGTCTCAGAGTGGTGGCAACCAGATATCTGAGCCATGTCGCCACCCCCCTCCTGCATTCACCCGATTCCCCAGGCCAGACTCTACAAAGATGCCACCTGCTCATTGGCAGGAGTGTTTCCTTCTATAACCCCTACTCTGTCGAGAGAAATAAAGATAGGCACATAGAGGTAGCATAAGCAATTATTTCTGTTTATATTCTAAATTTCTTGTGTTGTTCAACAGCAATATTAATTTACAAATGGTTTGTACATACTGGGTTGAATCACGCCTGTGATTTGTGCTGATCTGGGAATGATGGTGAACCTGTGAAATCTAGGCATTGCTCTGTGTGATTATACACACCCCCATGTTCTAGTGAATGACTAGAACACTGGGTTCATGATCTCAACAAAGGGGAACCTTGACTAACATCTAAAAGGCGAGTACATGATACTCACAAGCCATTATTTTTATATACAGAGCAAATAGGATACAAATTTTACTGTAAAATTATGCCATAAAATTATAGAAAATTAAACCACAAAAAGAAATATATGATAAAAAAAATCTAGGACCTCAGAGTGCACTTATCAAAAATGTATACTTTTCCCCAGTTTAAAATAAAAATCTTAGTAAATCATGAAAATTGGATTAAATCTGAAATTCACTAGAAATAGAACAAATTACTTTAATTTTATTTGCTGTTTGTGCCAGAGCTCAAAATGCTTACTGTATTTGCAATTAATCCTTATATTTCACTTTCCATTAGATTTTCAGGATTATAGTTATTAAATTCAATTTTAAGTGTTTTGTTAAGCACATAAGAACAAGGGAAAAGGAAGAGCTGAATAGGTTCTGTAACATTCCTGAGTTTAAAAAAAAAAAAAAAAAAAAAAAAAGTCCCAATCCAAATTTATTTCCAAGCAATTCAGCTTTTAAAACACCTCATGGACTTCAAAAATACTTTTTGCAATTTGCATGTGAATTAAGGTCCCCCTTTAATCTACGAAATGGATGAATTAGTGGTGAGCATACAAACCAATGCTAATGGCATATTCTATACACCTTTCCTGTTCTTTAGACCATAAAAGCCTAAGTTAAAAGCAGGCTGTTCAGTAACTTATCATGTCTAATTAAATTATGCACATTGGAAGACAGAAGTCTTCTTTCAAGCTGTCTTGCTAACTTGAGAGGTCAGCAAAACTAAAATAAATGCTTAAAAGCATTTACATACATCTGTAAATTAAACAAAAAACACTCCAGAACTTAGTGATGTAGAAAAGTGATGCATAACAGCACTCCTAATATTTTAAGGAAAATAATTAGCTGTCAATAATGGTGAAGCAAATCAACAATGCATTATCAGGTATCCAATCAGCACTCTAAAGTGTTATAAGCCATTTTAATAGATTGTAAATAATTGCTGCCTTCTGCATATTTTGAGTGAGCAGATAAAAAAATTAAACTCACTGCTAATTTTTCCTTCATAAGCAATATAAACAGAACTTTCTCATAATGCTTAACTTTAGTAAAATCAAATGTGCATACTCCATAGTGAATATTTATCTTGTATTGCTCTCACTGAATGAGATATTTTAAATATTTTCCATCAGTTTCTCATCTCTAAAACCTACATTTAGAAAGAGTAAAAGAATATTCTTTTCGGCATGCCATTTTTATTTACTATACATGTGTGAGATACGGAAAGGGATGCAATTAGTATACATGAACTGTACAGAGAGTTTTAATCATCCCACTGGAAAATTAGATCTCTGTAGGGTAATATAGAATCCTTGATCTTTATGTAAAACAGCCCCGCACAGGTTCTAAAATAGAGCCAAAGCTAAGTGCAACAGTTCCAGCCTCAACACAGCCAAGCTCCTCCATGTCTGATTTATAATGGAGGTGGGCCCTGCCTCCATGCTGCACTATATGATGTCATGGTGCTGTGCAGGGACAGTGTCATAGCAAGAAACGGGCAGGACGTCTCTACTCCAAATAGCACAGTACTCTAACCAAATTTATATGCTGTGGTTTGTAGTAGTATATTTCACTCATTTGAATTCAGCTTTTGTATTCAGTAGTAATTTTTAAATCCTCGATTTTGAAGGGAAAAAAGACATTGAAAAAAAGGATCATCTGTTTAAACTAAGATACGGTACGCGTATCCTTGTTTATGGAGCCTCTGTAGATTAGCTCTTGCCAAAATAAGAGTTTCATAGATTAATAAGCAGGCATTGCTAATAGATAAATTGCACTGGAGGCACCGTAGAATTAAAAACAAAAACAAAAACCACACTCCTATATGGGGAATATTTAAGTTTATTACAAACTGAATGCAATATGAAAAAAATCTCACATTCTTGTCAGGTCTGCAGACTGCTGCTGCTGGAGAATAGTATTGGGAGTCATGATTCAAGGTACTCCTCTTCTAATTTTGAAAGAGAACACCATGTACCTACCACCACAAATCCTAAACTAAGAGAAGGAAATGCTCCTGCCATTCAGCAGGTGCTGTGCTTGTGGGTCTGTATGGAAAAAAGGGTGATAGACCCCAAAAGGCTGGGAAAACCACAATAATAAATATTTATAAAAAAAGTATGTACCTACATGAATGGATATCAAGGGCATAATCAAGATACAACAAAACCAATAAATAAAAATGCAATTGATATTATTAACATGTAATACCCCACTCCTCCTGCACAGCGGCTCGGAGCGGTTTCTAAAAACAAAAACACATGGAGGATTATGACCAACTTTTTATCCCCCAAACCATATCTTCCCATCCCACGCTACCCATCTTCCCCACCAAAGGCCAGGCAGAACATCCGGGTCTTACAACTACGTCAAAAAGAGTTCCACAGCCGCAGAGAGGCCACCGAGAACTCTCTCCCCTTTGTGGCCACCTGGAAGACTCGGGGCAGCTCGAGGAGGGCACCTCCTGATGACCGCAAGGGTCAATCTAGGACCCGGGGGGTGAGCCGGTCCCACA
The DNA here is from genome assembly GCA_003113815.1 of Sphenodon punctatus. Classification (NCBI taxonomy): domain Eukaryota; kingdom Metazoa; phylum Chordata; class Lepidosauria; order Sphenodontia; family Sphenodontidae; genus Sphenodon; species Sphenodon punctatus. The sequence goes on along the minus strand of QEPC01004630.1, from coordinate 3,608,610 downwards.
GATAGGTCGGGCCCAGACCGTTTAGGGCTATATAGGTAAGCACCAACACCTTGAATTGGGCCCAGAAGACTACAGGCAGCCAGTGCAGCAATCTAAGAACTGGTGTGACATGTTGCCGATGACCCAATCCCACCAAGAGGCAGGCCACCACATTCTGCACCAGCTGCCGTCCCCGAACCGTCACCATGGGTAGTCCCATGTAGAGCACATTACATTAGTCTAGCCTAGAGGTGATGAAGGCATGGATGACAGTGACCAGGTCAGAGTCTGAGACATACGGCCAAAACCAACACACCAGATGTAATTGGTAAAAGGCACTCCTTGCCACAGTCTCCACCTGGACATCCAAGTGGAGCTGCGAATCAAGGAGCACCGCCAGACTCCATATCTGGGGAACTAGTGGAGGATAGACTCCATCAATAATGGGGGCCATCGTCTCCACCGCCTTACCCACCATCATCACCTCTGCCTTGTCGGGATTCAGCCTCAGTCGATTAGCCCTCATCCATGGCAACCATGGATTTGCCCCAGGAGGTGATCTGCCCGACCCATGTGGGGGGGCATACCCTCGACCTGATCTTCGGTTCTGGCCTTGAGACGGGGAGTCCGGTTGTGGGGGAGCTTATAGCAGTCCCCTTGTCATGGACGGACCATTATCTCCTTCAGGCCAATCTTCTAGCGCACCCCCTCCAGAAGGGGAAGGACCAGTTAGGATGGTCCGCCCTCAGAGGCTGATGGAACCCTAGCGGTTCCAGGAGGTCCTGAGGGAGTTAACCTTGGACTTGGACGGTCACTCTGTGGATGAGCTAGTCCAGCATTGGAACAGCTTGCTGGAGGAGGCCATTGACAGGGTGGCCCTGAGACGCCCTCTGCCTCGGTCTTGTCACTGCAGGGCCCCTTGGTTTACTGAGGGGCTGCGGTGTATGAAGCGTGTAGACAGGAGGCTAAAGCGATGCTGGTGTCGGACTCGATCTGACTCCGACCGTCTTCTCCATAGGGTCCATTTGTGGTCCTATGTTGAGGCTGTGAGGACGGCCAGGAAGGAGTTCTTTGCCATCCTCATAGCGTCTGCGAAGTCACACCGGGCGGAGCTGTTTTGGGTGGTGCGGCGGCTGGTTAGCCTGGCCTCCCTCCGCCTGGTTGGGGACTTGTTCCAGGCCCTCTGTGAGGAGTTTGTCAACTACTTCGCAGACAAGATTGCTCGGATTCAGACCGACTTCGATGTCGAATTAGGGACAGTAGGGGAGGGGACGGCGGTCCTGTCTGGTTCAGCTTTGTGGGGGGAGTTTCAGAAAGTGACACCTGCCAATGCGGCGGATGTCTTGGGGTCTGTGAGGGCCACTTGTTGTGAACTTGATCCATGCCCGTCCTGGCTGGTGAAAGCCTCCAGGGAGACATTGGGGACAGTGCTGGCGAGGGTAGTGAACGCGTCTTTGCAGCAGGGAAGGTTGTCGCCTTACCTCAAGGAGGCGGTGGTGCGCCCCCTGCTGAAGAAACCATCTTTGGACGTGGATGCGCTCGCCAGCTACCGACCTGTCTCTAACTCTCCCTTTTTAGGGTTCTATTCTGTCTCCATTATTATTTAATGTATACATGCAGCCCTTGGGGGAGGTCGTGAGAGAGTTCAGGGTGCAGTGTCACCAATATGCTGATGATACTCAGCTGTACCTCTCTTTTTCAACTGACCCAGACCCAGCTGCCTTGGTGCTATCCCAGTGTCTGTAGGCTGTGACGGAATGGATGCGGCAGAGCAGACTGAAGTTCAACCCCGATAAGACGGAGGTGATGTTGGTGGGGAGAGCGAGGGAGGTAGTGGTTCCCCTGATTGGGGGAGTTCACCCTCCCATAGCTCAGCAGGTCCGGAGTCTGGGGGTGATATTGGA
>QEPC01004630.1:3559002-3606646 GCA_003113815.1 Sphenodon punctatus | reverse complement strand
GCTCTACGTGGGGCTTCCCTTGTGCCTGGTTTGGAGGCTGCAGCTAGTGCAGAATGCGGCGGCTCATCTCCTTACGGGGACGGGTAGTCGGGAGGATATTACACCTGTGCTCCGGACTCTGCACTGGCTGCCAATAGCGTGCCGAGCTAGGTTCAAGGTTTTAGGGTTGGTCAATAAGGCCCTTCACGGTCTGGGCTCCTCGTACCTCAGGGATCGCCTCGCCCTCCGCGCCCCAGAGCGGCTCCTGCGGTCAGCCGGGTGTGGCTTCTTGGAGGTCCCCCACGTAAAGTGGGGAGCCACAATGGAGAGGGCATTCTCGGTGGCCGGGCCACACCTTTGGAACTCCCTTCCAGAGGAAGCCCGCCTGGCCCCAAGCGTGTTATCATTCCGGTGGTGTTGCAAAACCTGGCTGTTCGCCCAGGCCTTTGGGGAGGATGGGTTAGGGTTGTGTTTTTCTCCCCTACCCTGTTCTATTGTTTTAATTTTGAAATTGTTTCCCGGGGCCCTGTTTTAAAACTATTTAACCTGTTGATTGTTTTAAACTGTTTTATATTGTTTTATTATTGTTGGAAGCCGCCCCAAGCTGTTTACAGGAGGGGCGGGGTATAAATGCTTTAAATAAATAAATAAATAAATAAATCCAATCCCCCACAGCTGCCAGACACTCGGTAAGCACCGAGACTGCTGGGCCTGAGTCTGATGAAAAAGAGAGGTAAAGCTGGGTGTCATCAGCATATTGAGGACATCGCACGTCAAACCTCCTGGCCACCTCGCCAAGCGACTGCATATACACGTTGAACAGGAGAGGGAGCAAAACAGAACCCTGCGGGACTCCACACGAGAGGTCATGGTATGCTGAAAAATAATCCCCAAGCACCACTCGTTGAGTTGTTCCAGCCAGGAAGGAGTGGAACCATTCAAGAACCGTTCCGCCAACTCCCGCACGGTACCACAGGCAAGTCACCAACAACTCATGATCAACGGTATCAAATGCAGCTGATAGAGCTAATAAAATCAGCAAGGTCGATCGACCCTGATCTAATTCCTGGCGTAGGTCATCAACCAACGCCACAAGCACAGTCTCAGTGCCATAACCCGAGTAAAATCCAGACTGCAAAGGATCAAGAAAGCCGACATGGTCCAGGTACTCCTGTCACTGCCGGGCCACCAGCCGTTCAATAACCTTCCCTAAAAAGGAAGGTTATGAATAATAATAATAATAATAAATAATAATGTGCTATCCTATGTGAGATTAGAACCTGTGTTGATAGAGTCACAGTATCAAGAAATGTGCCACTGGGCTAACTGGACCAACTACAGCAAGGAGGAAAGAAATTTCCTCTGTAGATGGCACCAAATCAAATCAAACCAATGTATAACAATATATTGAATAATAAATAAATATACCAAAACAACAATCATAAAATGGAAATAGAATATATTAATAAAACATGACACAGCATTAACATACTTCTTACAATGGAAATAGAACCTCTGATAATGAACTGAAATTTCCAGGCAAGAAACCTGCCACTGTACTAACTTCTCTATATTAGACATATGTATTAGATGAGTACTTCATCATAATAGCAGTCTCAATACATCCTATATATAGAAACTAAATCAGTCTTAAAAATAAAACAGCATGTGATACAGTGTAGCCATATCTTCACACAATGGGACTAGAATCTCTGTAACTAGAGTCCCCAGGCAAACAACTTGCCAATGTACCATGTAATCACCAGACATATATAGCTAAGTACTTCATCGTGATAAGTCTCAATACACCAATCCTCCTGCATGTAGAAATACAATCAATCTCAGAAATTAAACCAGTCTCAATGAGTTCCCGGGTTGTTGACTAGTTTCGTAAATCTCTTTATCAAGAATAACTGTTGGTAGTATAGCATGCTATGTAAACTCTGTTGCAGCACAACCTCCCTTCTCACAAATCCACAATTTTGTTCTTTAGGTAATGATGGTTAATCCCAACTTGTATATCTAGACAGATGAATGAAAATTATTTATTTGGCTCTTGTACTGAATTTAAAGACTGGACTCCAAATCCAAGTCAATAAGAAACACTCTCTTTACATACTTAACGGCTAGCAGACTGTTTCTAAAACTCAGTTCTCATGTTCTCTAAATTCTTGATTGGAAACCTGTGGTAGATTCCAATTCCTTCACGACCTGGGCCCTGCTTATCTGCGGGACCACCTCTCTCCCCATGTGACCCTTGAGATCATCCGTGGGAGCCTTTTTGGAGGTTCTCCGGGCAAGGCGGGTGGCCACCGATGTTAGATCTTTTTCGATGGCCACCCCTGTGCTGTGGAATTCGCTCCTGGAGGAGGCTCAGTTGGCTCCCACTCGCCTGCTGTTTCAGCGTGTATGTAAGACCTGGCTGTTCCGTCAGGCTTTTGGCAAGGGGTGGGGATGGGGGTTTCCCCACATTGTATTGTATTTTAAATTGTTTTAAATTGGGTTTTAAAAAAAAATAAAAAAAAATTGAATGTTGTTCAATGCCCTGGGCTGCCCTGTGGGCAGAAGGGGCGGGATATAAATTTTAAATAAATAAATAAAAATAAAAATAAACATTCATCTAAATCTAGTAAATGAGAACTCAAAGTTAGTAACACTTTCATTGACAATTGTAAATATATTCACTCCATTAGAAACAATATGTACCTGATATGTCAAGCGGAGGAGATAAAAAGTTCTGTCTGAACCACAGGGAAAAATATCCTCTAAGCCTCAGTAACCCGACTGGCTTATATACTATCCTCACACTCAGCAGGTGGTGTGCTTGTGGGTCTGGCCAAGGAATCAGGTGAATGCAGATAGGGGGTTGGGCTTGGCTCAGATATCTGATTGCCACCTCGAGACCACCTGCGCACGTGAGCTTATGAGACCCTGACCCACCCAGGAAGGGGTGGGGTTTGATCCCACTTTAAAATAGCCATCACACTATTTTCCCTTTTCCTTTGATGGCTGCCCAGGTCGAGAAAGAAGACTGCAGGTAATGAGGAGTTTGTGATCTAGGGAGTGCAGCCCAGGGCGTGCAGGCCTTATGGGGACACATGGCCTTGGGGGGCTCTGGGTCTGGCTCTTCCCCTCCACTCCTCTGTAGCTCCAGCCCCCACTCTCATCTGCCTTGGGCCCCTCTATCCTCTGCCTAGCTCAAAGCTCTATTTTATCCACTGGGGGGTGCGTGTGTGTGTGTGTGTGTGTCTGCTTTCCTAAGCATAAGGCAGAGTCTATCATTCCACTCCCCTCTGGGTGCTCTAGGATCCAGCACTGGCTGATCATGCGTCCATTTGGCCTGGAGGGAGGCGGTAACCCTGTTACCCCCAGCTGTCTGCTTTGCTGTGCACACTGGCACATCTTCCCAAATTGCTGCGAAGAATCCTGATCCAGAATCACAGGAAAGGGGATGTCTCTGAGCTAGCCGCTGGAGTAGCTGGACCCCTCGCTGCTTCTCTGCTGCGCTTCCAGGCTCTAGGTAGAGACCTGGCGCAGGCTGCATCTCTAGGAATCCAGGGGGCTGGCTGTGGGCTCCACTTGGCCTGCCCCTGGCGGCTCTCTGTGTTCCTGATGGAACTCTGGGGACTCATCAGGGATTTCCTGGCTCTCTTTTTCCATTCTGCTGCTGTCTGAAGCTCTGTTCCATTTTCCTTAAAAGGGCAATGGCTCTGGCCATTAAAGGGGTGATGGTGGTGCCTCCCCACCCTGCATCGCCAAAGTGGATTCCCTTAAAGGGGAAATGGTGGTGGGCCTTAAAGGGGAAAGGGAAAAAAGTGTGTGGGGAAAACCTACTCCTCTCCCCCTCCCCCTTTTTAGTGGCAGATGTCAGCCTGGGATACAACAGCAGCAGCAAATCAAGGATTAAATTGGACCGATAAGATTGAAAAAACAGACAGGGGGCAGGTCCCGAGGGGGCTATGCATAAATGAGCCGGTAGTTCCACCCCCTGTCCTAGGGCCTGTGCCTGGGATGCTCCCCTGAAGCAGGGGTAGGCTGGCTGCCTGCTCCCCCTCCCCCACAAATTGATAGCTGTTTTGGTTCCCTGGCCGACACTAGCACAGGGTATGCCTTTTCCGAGGTGTTAGCCTGATTGCATCAATCGCAGTCACACGTGTACAAGGTGCACGACATAGATGCCAGTCTTATGCTAATAAAGTTGTGGCCGATTTCTATTTTAACCAGTTATGTGTCTGTGCGATTCCTTGAGCCATGATACCCGCAAGAAGTCACAAGGCTGCATTTCTCATTGATGTCAACTGCTGTGCTGTCAGAGGGAGATGGGAAAGGATACCGTATCTGCAGAGGGAATGTCCTTGTGGATCAGATGAAATCTTAAAGTATCTGCCATTGCCTTTGCTCTGGTTCTACGTATTCTGCCTTGAGAGCAAACCAGATCAATCTATACATTTATTTCTTATAAAAATTTGGTAGATCAAAAATGATATTGTAATATGATTTCTGACAAATCAATCCCCAATAGCGATTCAGTACGCTAGTCTGTTTGCTTACTTGCCCAAAAACAGCTAAAGTAATAACTTAAAAATAATTTATATGTTTATGATTTACTATAATACTTTGTGAACATAAAGATACTGTACAGGATTTTTGCTGAGCTTATTTATTTCTGTTGTACTTAATTCTTGGCAAAAGTCCGTAAATAAACAAATGATTATGTTGAAACGATGTTGATGGATAATAATTATGGCTCCACTAATGATCTGCTGTGTGACTCTGAATGTCAAACTCCTACAAAGATCTCAATTTTTAAAAGTGCTGAGCATAATAAAATTCAAGTGACATCATTAGGAGATGCAAGTCCCCAATATGTCAAAAAAATCAGCACGAGTTATGCATCCACTCTCCTACATCTTTCTGAAGTTGGGAGCTTCAGTGTTTACACAAAGCTTTCTAAGATAAAGTGGTGTTTGTTAAAAATGATATGTATTATACATAAGAGCTTTAGTCCCCTCTCTAGCAGGTACTGTACAACAGGCAATCCTTAGCCTGAAGAGCTTACAATCTAATCAGATATCATCTGAACTACTTTGTCTCCTCCTTTTGCATTTGGGACCTACATTTGGGAAAACAGGTTGATTTGATAGAAAGCAGAAAGAACAGACACAACACTAGTCAGAATGATGGTGGATTAGGCATACCAGTTATTTCTAGATTGTTAACAGGCATCTGGTAAAGGAAAATTTTAAGAAGGGCCTTAAGGAAAAGCAGATACAAGATGTAGTTACAGCAGTTCTGACAAGGATGCATCTAAAAGTAGATTTAACATTTTAAAACATTTGTTGAAGCAACAGATGGTGCATCCAAGAATATCTGGATAAAAAACAATTCTGAAGTAAATGCAGTAAATGCTGCTGAAATAAAATAATAAAAGTGATGGGTGTTTTTGTTTTGTTTTGTTTTAAACTTTCAGAATAACTGCTGCTATTTAGCACTGAAACCCTGTGGTTAAGAAGTAACCTACCCATGAAAATTAGAAATAAATACTACAGAGATAGCTGAAGTTAAACAAAGGAACATAAAAACACTCACACAAAACAGAATTCTGATTTTATAAGAAAATCTAAATCCCACAGGACAAAAGTTGAATACGGGGGGATGTAGTGTCCATATAGATTTTCTTTGCCTTCATAATTATTTTCTTTCAGCATGTGAAACATTAACATTATTGTATTTCTGCCCTAAACACAATTACATATACAGCTGTAGAATTCCCTTAGCACAAAGGCTATGCCCGTGTCCCCAGAAGAAGGTAGAGGATATCCCGCATCTTTTGTGGGAATGCCCCTTGTATACTGCTGAAAGAACTAAGTGGTTGAGTTCGTGGGCGAAAAGGGACAGATCGTCTTCTTCATATGAGAGGATGGCTCAGCTCCTTTCAGAGCTGACTGCAAAGTCTGTATTTTATCTTGTGAAGTTTCTGTGTGCAGCTCAGACAAAAAGGAAAACCCAGGTCAAAGAGAATCAGCTAGAATTCTCTAAATCCCAGAAACCTCTTAGGTAATCAGGAGATAATCCACTTTTTGATACAGTATGCTGTATATTATGTTTGTACGAGAGTGGAGAGGCTCGTATTGTTCCTGGCGATAAGGAGCGAATGGGATAAGCCTTTATTATGATGTAGGAATTTTCCTATAAGGGAGCCTTATGTATATTGAGGATATCTATTATATTTATAGATTAAAGCTGATGTATGGAGTAACTCAAGATGTACGTGTGGGGGAACTTGCTTGGCAACTGCTGAGTAACTGCTTACCTTCACATTTTAATTTTGATTGAAGATGTACGTACTTGTTAAGTTGTACTATTCAAGAAAGATGTATTTTTATTGACATGTTTCTCATGTGTTATGAGACTGTAGTATATTTTTATGTGAAATTTGACCTATATGGGTCGTAAATAAATATCTATCTATCTACATATACAGCACCTTACTAATGGATAAAGAGAGGAATGCAATACTTTGAATTAATTTTGAGCAAGGGCTCACAAAAACTGTTAAAGATATTAAGCTCCGAAAACTAACAATATGGGAAGATAAAGATACCCAACACATAATGTTATCATTTTGACACAGCCAGATACTATTTAAACTGAAGTCATTTCAACTGACCGCTTTTGACTTTAACACGAATTGGAGTTGGTCCCTATTTGGTAATGTTTACCATTATGATACATATTTGTTAACATGTACATTATATGCTTTAAATTAATAAAAATAGTAGATAAACATTATTTTATTGCAGTTTGGTATATAGTCATCTGAAATTTGAACTTTGTCATATAAAATGTTGCCTTATCAATAACTACCTAATTCTGATGCTTGTGGAAAATCAACAAGGCTTACTATTATATTAATCTTTTGTATCACTGTATAATGCTTCATTTCTTAAGGGCCCGCGTCAGGGATTGTGACCTCCTTTTGCTAAATACAATGCATCACAGAGCTTAAAACACTACGCTGCAAGAGAAAACAAGAGCTGGACAAAACCAAACAAATATGGAGGTCAGAGTAAAGATAGAGAATGGAGAAAAAAGCAATACATCTTAGAAAATGAGTATTAGTCTTGGTTTGTGAGCTGCCTAGTGTGCAGGTGAACTGACTCTTTCTTGCCCCAATAAATACTTCCTTTAAATCAAATGTTCTACAGATATATGCATTTTAGCACATATTGGAGTAAATCTGAATAGTCTGAACATAGCTAAAAATGAAGGCGGCTTATTAAGAACAGAATCAGGCAGATACCTTTCTACTTTTGTGATTCTGAATCATTGTCTTTCAAAGACTTACTACAAGATAACTAATTGTCTCAGCTCAGTTTCTCCAATTACCAACAGAAAGCTTCACAGGAGTGAATTTTATAATGAACAGAATCATGTCTCATTTCAAACCTACACACACATCTAAAGAAAGGAAATTACCCATTGTAAGAAATTTAAAAGTTTACAAGAAAAAGGAAAAACCAGAGTTTTAAGCTAGACAGTTGGCTAAGATTTAACATTTCCTGGAGAATACATCTAGACAAGCTAAATGAATATTTCAAAAGATGTGCGGGACTCCCATGCAATGTATTCAATCCAGAACTGATCAAAAATACAGAGACAGTAACTAACGCAAACATGTGCACCTGAGATGTTTCAACTTCATGAATTTATCATTGTCTCTCCCCAGGGTCTCCTCTCCCTTGTCAATCTTAGATCAACCAAGGCCACAAGCGTGCCTGGATGCACTACCCTGGATGAAAACTTGACTGAAATGGGTCCAGGAATCTGACAGCATTGAAGTGAGCCTAAAGCTGCTGGACAACCACCCATTCAATAACCTTACTTCAAAAGGGATGGTTAGAGACCGGGCAAAAGCAGGCGGAAGAGTAAGTGTCTGAAGAGGTCGGACAATGGCAGTTTTTAGACTGTCCAACAACCTTCCCTCCCAAAAGGAGGCATTGCCTATCCCAGCCAGCAATGGCCCCAGTGTCTCCCAGCTGGCTTTCACCAGCCAGAACAGGCAAGGATCTAATTCATAGTTGGTTGCCCACACAGCTCCAAGCATGTTTTCCACATTGGTGGGTGACACTAATTGAAACTTATCCAAACAAACGGGGAAAAGCTGAGCATCCGCAACCCCAAACTCTGACTCTGCAGGTAAAGTAGCAGCACCCAAATTGTGGTGAATATGAGCAATTGTATCTGCAAATTAATTAATAAAAATATCACAGTGGGCACTAGATAACTGATTCATGGGTAAAACAGACTAGATTGATCATGCCGATCACCACCTGGAACAACTCCACATAGCGAGACTTGAAGATGCTATAATAGCGGAGAAGAAAGCTTTCTTTGGCACCATGACTTCCACAGCATAATCCTTTCAAAAATGATTAGAATCTATGCCACAATCGGTCATCTTCAGCGCAAGCTGAATGCCACCTGAGCTTTAACCTCCTACCCTCCCCTCCCGCTTCAAGCATCACACGTCACCTGCATACCAGGGGGACTTATGCCATCACATAAGGTGGGAGAGGATGCCTAGGTGCAGCCTTGTCAATGGCCCTGGTCAGGGTGTCATTCGACAAAGTGACCAGGTCATTGACAGAGTGGCTGTCAAAGTCAGTGGGTAAATTCCCCAGAGAGTTCTGGAAACCAATAGGTGGCTTATAGGTGATGGTTGTTGGGGAGGGTGGTTTCTTGTGTTTGATCAGTTGTTCTGCTAAATGTATTTTGTTAAGAGCAGTGCTATTCTGTCCACTTCATGTGGGACATCGGTGCATGGGTGGAGTCTGTGAGGGAGGACTACATGTTTAGTGATCTGTGCCCTTACCCATTGTGCACTGGACTGCAGGTACATTTGGGGGGTGGGGGCACAGAGCACACCACCATCCACCAATCCCTTTTCCATTTGGGACTGCAAAGCGACTGGCTGCTTGCTCTCAGCTGCCCTTCTCCATTCCTCCCACCTTTGCACTGGCATGCTTTCTGGTTTCTGGGTGTTTTGTCCCACTGTGCCTTGTTTGGGCAAGGGTTGTGACTGGCATGTGAACGCTCTGCCCTGCTTCTATACCCGTGCTTGCCCTGTGGGGAGCTTACTATGCTCCTGCTGTGCCTTGGCGGTGGTGCACCATGGTGACTTTTGTGACATGGCTTGGGATGCTGCAGCACTTTCCTCTGTCCCTGCCATTCATGTGCCCTTCCCAGGACCTCTCTGTGATCCACTGCCCTTTGGTTTGGCCTCTGCACACTGTGACATGGACTGGGGTAGTACCGTGGCCTGTTGGTGGCTCCGGCAGATGCCACAGATTCTGCATGTGCCTTCTGACAGCCATGCAGAAACCTCGCACATGTTGTGTTTCAGGGCCTGGTTGGTATTCTGTACGTGGGACCCACACAATTCCCACGCGGTTTCCTCTGCATGGCATGCGGAGCCCTGGATGCATGTGCGAGTTCAAGATCACACCTATTATTTTTACCCTTATCATTTTTAAATGTCCAGCATCTATTACTTTTCCCCTAACAACGCCCTCCCAAGTTACTATTCAATTGTTCTTATTTTTATTACACCAGCTACCTCCCAAATCTTTGCCTCCTTATATATACCTGTTCCGCATTTGTTCAGTCTATAGTTCTGATTTGTTACATACCTGAGGAAGGGCCCTGTATGGCCTGAAAGCTTTTGTACTCTCACTAACAGTAGCTGATCCAATAAAAGAAATAATTGTTGATCTCTCTTGTTAGAATAGTATCTAATTTTTAGCCATTGTTGTTGTTATTTATATAGCATCAACAATGTCCCAGGCACTGAACAATCATTAGCTAGAGATAGGTCCTATTCTGAGGGAATTGAAAACAGCTATTCCCGAATCAATGCGAAATCTCGGCATCTTGGGAATGTTCCTAAATGCTCGGTAGAGTTTTCAAGTCTGGGACACATTTTGCATTCTCTGGCTTTTGAGATTGCAGGAGCGCTCTAATAGTTAAGGTGTGTTTCATCCTCCATTATAAACCCCCAAAATTCTATTTGCCACACAAATGGCATGATTAAAGTTATGATCGTGAAATTTGTAGTGAAGAATCACTGGAGTAAACAGTTCATGCTGTCCAACGTTCAACTGAATCGGTTGGATAACAGCTGAGATATCGCAGTCTGAAAACTGTACTTTGAAAGTCTGTTTTTTCAAAAGTTAGATCGTCTCGATCTCAGCAGTGTAAAGAGGTTTTGTGTTGTTTGAGAGGAGGTGTAAGCCTTTTAGAAAATTCAAGGAGGCTGGTGGGGTGTGCTTTGGTTTACTTTTTGTAAATCCAGTTAGTAGTTTTTAAGTTATAACATCTTAAAAATTAAATGTTAGTCTATGGAAACCACCAAATGTTCTATGTGTAATGTAGAGACTGTTTAAAAGTCTTGAATACTGGGGACTACAAGTCCCAGTAGGCACTGCTTGCTAGTGCCTATCAATGCCGGGGAAAGAGAGGGAACTGCATCTCCCAGGGGGCAGTGTGAATGACTGGTCACCCATGTTTAGAGCTGATCTGGTGGGGAGAGGAGAGCAAGGCCTGTAGAAGGGGCTTTGTGGCACCTGACCGTCATTCTGATCTGATCCTGCACAGCAGGCACCTCAGTTTGAGGGCCAGGGATACCGAGATGGCTAAAGAACAGAGCTAGCAAATCCCAAAGTGACATTTGGGGTGGCTGACCTTGCCCCCTAAGCCTGCCCAGAACCACAGAGTGCATGGATTTCAGTGACAGCCCTTCTCCTTCCAAAAACATGGGTTATCTGGGCTGCGGATCCAATGGGGCACCCCATTGGAGGAGCATGGCTGAGGCCGGAATGCTGGAGTTTGCCTGGGATGGTCCCAAGTGCAGGAAGAGGACAGAGGTTTATCCCAGAGACAGGAGGATACAGGTGGAATGGAATTGATCTTTCAGTGCTTCTCCCTCCGACTTTCCCAACCCCACTAAGGGTAAGTGGGTGCTCTGTGCTGATACAGTGGATGTTCTGCAGGATGGAGGCAGGGAGATGGTAGGGTCCTGTGCAGAGCAGCCCTGTGGAGCAGAGTGGCAAGTATAGTCCTCTTGGGAGAATTCTGAGGCCGTTTTTAGACGTGCGCGGCAGTGCCCGCGCTTGTTTTCCCAAAAAGCCGGCAGCCCGATTTACACGTGACTCCGCCGCCAAATACGCAAGCGATGTGCATCAATTTCCAGCCGCGTATGACCAGCCTCGATCGCCGACCTGGTCAGTTCATGGCCGGAAATGGATGCGCATCGCCTGCGCATGCGCGTATTCGGCGGCAGAGTCATGTGTAAATCGGGCTGCCGACTCTTTGGGAAAACAAGTGCGGGCACCGCCACGCACGTCTAAAAACGGCCTAAGAGCGAGCCTCAACCCAGTGAGGGAAATCCTATGGGGGTGTCGGGAGGGAGGGAGCATACACAAAGGTGGGGAGGGGGGGAGAGACATTGAGGGAAGAGAGTAGGGGCAGGGCCTCTGTAAATAGCTTCCACAGTGGAAGCCATTAACAGGGAGAGCACTTTACAGGGAGCAGCTTTATTGGGGATACAGAATACGGAACCCAGTACAGGGGGAGGTCTGCAGAGCGGGCAGCGTTGTGCAAGAAAGGGAGCCCTGTCCAAGGAGGAGTAAAGTGGGGGAGTCTTGTAAAGACAGAGAGCTGTAGAATAATGGCCATAATTGTACTGGGAGAGAGTCCTGGACAGAGGAGAACTGAGTGAGAGAGCTCTAGGGGGAGAGCTGCAGGATGGGCAGCATTATGTCAGGTGGAGAGTCCTGCACATGGGCACAGCAGAGTCAGGACACTAGGGGCCCAACATTTTATCTTCACCGTGGGCCCTGCAATTCTAAGGCTGGCCCTGGCCAGAAACAAAAAGGTACATGCATGTGAGTGTGTGTAGCCATTTTTACCATATTCCTGTTGAAGTCAAACAACAAGGACAAAGTGTCAAAATATTCATTCTCTTAATGTGCATTGTTAGGGAAGGTGCAGAATACTGCATGAGAAAAATAAAATAAAATAACATTAAAAAAAACCTAATTATATTGTTATACATTAGTCTAAGACAATGTAAAAAACTGTCGTCACTGAACTGAAGGATAGTATGAATAACTTGAAGGTTAAAGGACATTTCTTACTAGGACACACACAAATACTTAATACTTTACTGACTCCTACAGGTAGTAGAAATTACCCACAATTGTTATTGACAGCACTGAAATAGCAGTGTCTATTCTTGTACAGAAAATTAAGCAAGAGCAGCTAGTCTATTACTATGCAAATATAAGTCATTAGAGAACTAAAAATTGCATTTCTACAGATGCCAATGGACTTGAAGAACAGTTATTATTAAACATTATAAGCAGCAAGAACCTTTGGAAATCTAATTTCTGCCAAACAAAAACATTAAAGAATTTGTTTTGTGTATTTTCTTCTCTTTTTTCCTGATATTCAACATTCTGGTCCTTTTTACATGGGCAGCAGTGGGTGGAGGTGGGTGTGCATCCTTTCCCATGGAAACACACCCACCTGCATCCAGGGAGTCTCCTCCGTTTTGTCGGATGGCTCCATGGGTGAAGATGGATGTTACGTGGGAGTGTGCACGCACCTCCACCCACCGCGTGTGGTGTTCATATTGGCAAACACAGATTTAACACCCATCCCCCCACCAACCGCCACACCATTTCCACGGATGACCCCACGGGTCTCTCGCCTTCCCACACACCCAGCGGGAGGAGGGGAGACGTTCGTGTAAAAACGGCCTCTGACTACACACAGTAAGAAACCACTATTATTTTTCTGTATTTTCATAACTGCACAGACATCATTAGGACAAAGATTCTAAAGATGGGGTTCTCAGAACTCCCTTTGTAGTCCCAAGGCTTCCTGACTCAGTTCAATACAGTTCGGGGAACTGTAAGCATAGCTGACATTCTCCTTTGTTAACACTAGAGAAGTTGCTAACTGTACCCCTCCTGTCCCCCCGCCCCCCAAAGCTTCCAGCTCCGCATTAGAAAGGCAAGCAAAGGAAGTAGTACCAAGATCCTTTACTTTCAATGTCTGAGGAACTAAACAAACAGGAGGCCCCTGCCCACAGCAGGTGGCAACATTTGCATGGGCTGGACCTGAGGTGAGGATGGGGGGGGGGTCCTGCTTTAGAGCAGGTCCAACCTAAAGAAGGAGGTGGAGGCAGTCACTTCGCCCTTCCCCATCACAAATTCTAGCTGGACATTTTAGCCGGATGTAGTTCCCCCTCTGATACTGGCACAGGGTATGCCCCGTAAGGAGTTGGCCACTCACTGGTAGGGGTAGATCCCCTGGTAGGTGGCGCCCTGGGATATAGCAAGGTGTCACCTGATACGGGACGCCAGGGTAATGCTTTAATTCAATAAAGCTGCAGGAAATGCCCTTCCCAACTCCAGCTTGGTTATTTTGTGGTCCTATGAGACGTGCCCTCGCAGTGGGAAATTTGGATGCCAACTGCTCCCTCTCACCCCTTCATGCACAACAAAAGCATTTGATATTTTGATCTGATGATATAATTGTGGCAATAATCACTCCAGTACACAAATACCAAAGATAGGGGGTCTGGTACACATTCTGCTACATTGCACAATAAAAATCACAGACTTTCATCAGCAAATTTGAGACTGATACATGTATTTTTCACAGACATCATTTAGTCCAGCACTAATGGATCATTTTGTATGTATTTTTATATTGACTTTCACTGGAAGTTGGGCACCTAAATCCCATAAGCAATTTCTAAAGTTTTTTTAAAAAAAGAAAGAAAGAAATTGCATCATATTGCTTTTATTAAACAGCTAGCGTATCATTTACTTTGGGATATAGTCTACAGCCAAATTTCTGAAAATTTAAGTAGCTTGCAGGCAGTAAAACAGATTTGTGATAGCTAGCACATGAGGTTATTCAGAGTGGAAGACCAGAAATCTAACCAAGCATGAGCAAATAAAATATCTCCTCACCAAACAAGGTCACAGCCATCTTAGCAAAATCACACATTTTTATGTTCTCCAAACATGTCAAATTGATGGTACTATGTGGAGTTGTAATACTTCAGAGACACAAAGTGGTTTGAATAATAATATATTTTATTAAATCAGCTATTGGTGGAAATAAGCATGCTTTCGGGCCACACAGGGCCCTTCCTCGGACATGTAGCATAGCCAGTAGAAATATATTTTTACTGACTATGCTACATGCCTGAGGAAGGGTCCTGTGTGGCCCAAAAGCTTGCTTATTCTACTGGTTATGCTACATGCCTGAGGAAGGGCCCTGTGTGGCCCCAAAGCATTAACTCTGTCTCTCTGAAATAGATTTCTACTGGCTATGCTACATGCCTGAGGAAGGGCCCTGTGTGGCCCAAAAGTTTATTTCCACACAGGGCCCTCCTCAGGCATGTAGCATAACCAGTAGAAATATATATTCTACTGGCTTATTGCTTCTGATGTACTTATTTGTTTTTGCCTCTTTAGCAAGTTTCTCTTCAAATATATATCTACTAACTGTGCTACATGCCTGAGGAAGGGTGCTGTGTGGTCCAAAAGCTTGCTTATGTCCACCAACAACCGCTGGTCCAATGAAAGGTATCATTTAAACCACTTTGTCTCTCTGACATTTGGGACAAACACAGCAATCACACATTATTTCTGGATTATAATACTTCAGAAGGCAAGGCATTTTCTTTGTTGAAAACAGAAATTTAATTTTGTTTTCAATTTTTATGTATTTTGAAAATTCACTGATAGTGTGTTTAAAAGGTGGTAATATTCTGGAACATAGAATTTACTGAAAGTAAGCATGGTATTTAAAAACATCTGCTTAAGGAAAAATATAGATTTTGAATGAGATTTGGCAGTGTTTTTCTGTTTTAAATTTTTTTGTTGTTAAAAATGTTTTTGTTATGTTACATTAAACATAACAAAATAGGATTAATTTTGAAATACCTATTTTACAACCATGATGTGCCAGAAAGGAAAAGGGGTTTATTTTAAAAAAAAAATCACAAGTGCAAATGTTTATGCCTATTCCTAATTCCACCACTTTTGGAACCACTATGGGGAGCAGCTGGTTGGCCAGGAAAATTGTGCTTTTTAATCTTCTTGCCAGATTGGCCAGGTAAGTTGTGTTTTGCCAGATTGGCCAGGTAAATTGTGTTTTTTCACCTTCTTCATATTTATGAGGACAAAGGATGTGGAGGGTGGGAAACAAGAAACCGATTCATTACATGTATTCCTTTTGTCATTACCTGGTACACATACGTATACAGTGCCATGTCTTGATAAAGTTATAAACTATATCCCTAAACTGAAGTGCTTTCTATCCTTAGGACATATCCATATGAAACACAGGGTAGTTTTATGGCACTTGTGTGGATACAGCCTGCCCTGGAATCTTCCCCAAGATGAGTCATGCTTACTGGAGCAGCTGTGGCTGACAGCAGCATGTAACCAACCCTTACTTCATCCCTTAATGACAGGAAGAGGGTGCACCCAAAAAGCAGATGCGCTATGTTGCATGGGATACACCGGATCCTGCTGGTAAGGAGATCTTTGGATGGGCAAGAGGATGGAAACAGTGAAAAAGCAGTCTTCCTATGACAAGCAATCTCTCATGACTTATGAGCCCTGGAATTGGGAAAGAGATCTTGAGGAAAAGGGAATGGATTCACTTTATACTGGATACCCGATGTGTATTAAATAAACAAGGTTACGGCCTATTTTAACCCACTTTATTTACCTTCCCCCATGGTGTGTATGACAATTGTTCAGTGCACATGAGCTAAATTTGAGGTACTGATCCAAAGAATCTCCTAGCCACATAAAATATCTAATTATTTTCTTCTTTTTTATTAAAAAGAGCCAGCATTCCTGAATGGATAAGGTGTTGGACTTGCTCCTGGGAGATCATGATTTGAATCCTGTCTTAATCATGAACTCACTGGGTGGCCTTGACCAAATCCTCTTTGTAAAATGGGATAATAATGATGGGCTGTACTGAATAGGCCTTTTGGGTACTTGGACAGAGTTCTGAATTCCGAGTACCCAGAACTTCGGAACTTTGTCCGAGGACCTGGAGTTTGGAACTCGGAAATCCCTGGAACTTGGAACTTCAGAACTCTTTCCTTTAATGATTTTAAAGTGCACCCACTTTAAAATCATTATGCCAAGCACTGCCTAGAAAAGCAGGCTAGCAAGAGTGAGACAATCACTCAAGAAGACAAACCCAAACAGTGCAACTGCGTGCAGAAATTTTAAAAAAGCCAGCAGTACCCACAGCATGGCCCACCAACAGCAGTGTACCCATTTTAAAATCATTATGTCAGCTAAGCAGTGCCCAGAAAAGCAAGTCAGCAATAGTGGGACAATCGCTCAAGAAGACAAACCCACAAAAGTGCAACTGTGGACAGACATCCAAAACAAAAACCAGCAGTAGTGTACCCACAGCATGGCCCACCATCAGCATTGCACTCACTTTAAAATCATTATGCCAACCAAGCAGTACCCAGAAAAGCAGGCTAGCAAAAGTGAGACAATTGCTCAAGAAGACAAACTCACAAAAGTGTAACTCTGGGCAGAAACAACAACAAAAAAGCCAGCCCAGCAGATCTACCACCACCACCCACAAGAAAGAAACGAGACATTCACCCACTCACCCAAAAGCCTCCATTGTGTCTGCCCAGTGCCAACCTATGCAAGGCAAGCCAACTCCCAAAAACATCATATTATTTTAACCAGAAAGAAAGTACATCTCCCCTGTGCCCAAGTGGTCAGTCGCATTTTGGCAAAAGTAAACCAAGATGTGAATCAACAAAGTACAGTCACAGTGCCCACAAAAACAACGGCAGAAGTGATCCCTCTCTGGCCTTTAGGGTGTTGCCAATTTGCCAACAGGTAGTGCAAGCAGCAGCAGCACCCAATAAGTATATTTGGCACTGGTGACAACCCCCAACATTGGGTGTTTTCAGACGTTAGGGGGCTGCTTGGCCCCGTACCGAAAACAACGCTTTCATTCCCCGCCGGGGTCACCCCGTCACGCCATATCAGACGTGCTGGGGGGATCCCGGCGGGGTATCTGGGAGGGGGCGGGGCCGCGCGGCGCAACGTGCGGCCGCACGGCCCCGCCCCCTCCACGCACCCCGCCGCCCGCCCTCCAGGGATACGGGCGGGCGGCGGGGCCACTGTGGCCACCGCGTCGGGCCGGATGTGCCGTGGCCCGGGATCCCGGGCCGTGGTGCCCGGCCAGACGTTACTTTTTTTTGGTCCCTGCTGGGGATCTTTTTGACCACGCTTCCCGGGACATTCCCCCGGCTAGCCCGGGAAGCGTGGTTCAAATTGACCCCATGCGGGTATTGACTGTGGCGAACATCTGGCGGCCGCCAAACAGATGTTCGAGCCACAGTGACCACAGGTGGGTATTCACCGTGGTTCACTGTGATCTTGTAACGTCTGAAAATACCCATTGCCCCTAGTATATGGATAGCCCAGGCCAGGGAAAATGGAGCTAGGCAGAGATCCCTCTGGCCTCCATGATGCGAAGCAGCAGGTGGCAGCAGTGTAGCACCCAGTTATTCATTTATTTTTTAAATCATAGGATGGTGAAAACAACTAACTAACTCCTGTCCCCCAGCATTGCCCCTATGCACAGGGCACCACTGCCAGTCAATCAAAACTTGCCACCTGGCTTGTCCATCACTCAACTGTCCCCTTCCATACCACCACCTACCAAATATGGCACTAAGTTTAGTTCCTAGCTCAGAGAAGCTAAAAGGTCAACTGTCTGCATCACTCCAGTCACGTGCGCAATGGCGCCAACACTTGATTGAGGTGCCTGAAGTTTTCCGAGAACCGGCCTTGGGACTCGAAATTTCGGACTCCGGAAATTCAGAACTGAGTACTGGAATCCCCAGTGGATTCCGAAGTTTTCCAAGGACTGAGTTTCAGCTCTAATAATGAGCTACTTCACAGGGTTGTTGTGAGGGTAAATTAGATAAAGACTGTGAAATGCTTGAAACAGTGTAAGTGATACATTGATGATGGGGTTATTATTTCAAGGTTGAGGCCAGTACAAATGAATATGAAACAAGTGTAAGTGCTACATATATGATAATCATCAACATAATTAAATGTATAGTCTTTCCCCCCTTTTTAAATAATGATTGCACAGCTGATTTATTGGAATGGGCTTCTTTTTGAAGAAAGATGTATAAAAGTATCATTCATCTGAGGGAGATCTATACCCTGATTTCTTTAAGGCAGAAATCTTTGTTCTAGTTATTTAACCAAATGAGAAAATACACGGATTTAATTATGAAGATAAAGCTTGCAATTAATAGGGCAGTAATGTCTCAGATGTCATAATAAGAAAATTTTGTCTGAGACGTTAGCGTTTAAAATTGAAGTTAAAATGTGGCATTTGAAACCTAACACACTGTTCCTTACACACAGTTACTAAAAATAGCAACATTAATCAAAATAGTAGAATTTATCAACAACCACTGTAACAAAACACAACTGGAATTAGTTACTCAATGTTCTGATGCCATCCAGAGGATGTGAAAACCCTTCATGTACATTCTGGAGCTCGCTGGTGCTGCCTTATCTGCTTGCTCTATTTTATATTTTTCCTTCTACAACTGCAATACATTAGTAGGTTGGTAAAAGTGATTCTAGAACAGCAACAAAGCAAAAATGTACAGATTGATATTAACCCTCTAGCTATAGTTATGGTATTACTGTCCAGATAAAAACTATTTCACAGGAAATACGTATTTGATTAATCACGTACCGTTTCAGTAATATTTGTCTCTGTGAATATAAAGTAAAACACAGCTGTCTGGGAAAGAAAATGCTTTAAACATATTTATTCCTTCAGGCACAAAATTTTAGACACCTCCTAGGAAAATATTGTTTATTAAATATTTTATCTAAAGACACATCTATAAAAATGTTGTCAACAGTTGCTTGTGGTAACTAAGCTTATTAAACTTCTATCTACCCGCTGCTTCTGAGCCCAAACAGCAGCTGGAAACCAGATAATAAAGTAATTCAATCCATCATTCTTACAGATGAAATTAATATCTGTCAAATTCACTTCTGACAATCTAATATAATGGATTTAAAATAGCTGCTCTTTCCCTCAACCTTTTTTTACCCCTGGTCTAAGTCAGCTGTGGTAGGAAAAACTACAAGTTATTTCCCAGTATTGCCAACTTCAAGTTAATTATTGTAAACAGAAAAGAATTGCAAACGGGTGAAAACATACAGACAGCAACCAGCTGGATCTCCTGCCCCTGCAATGCAGACACTACCCATTGGGGCGGAGAGCAGAGCTGTGCCCCACAAGCTGGTCCCCCTTGTCTGGGGGAGGCAGGTCCCAATCCAGCACATGGGAGGTGGTGGTGCCCATGACACATGTTGCGTACCCAGGCTCACCACCACTGCTGCCCCAGAAGAGGGTCCTGCTGCTAAGCAGGAAACAAAGAGGGAGCAAAACAGCGTGGGGTTAGGCTAGACTCGACTTTGGGACCAGACTTCTTAGGCAAAAGGTGACAGTCCCCGGTCCCTCCCTCCCTGCCAGAAGAAGCGTCTCTCAGCCGTGCTATCAGCTGACAGGCGTCCGGTGGCTGCTGCTACTGGGCCTGACCCTTCCTAACAACATGGCCTTGTCCACGGTGCTGGCGGACCTCAACACATGCAAGGGCTGCATGGAACCCAACAGACAACACGCCCGACAGCAGCCAGCTGCCCATACCGTAACAAAAGTGGGTGAACATCTGGTGGTCACCAAACTGATGAACAGGTGACTCACAGGCTACTGTGGTCTCCTGTCTTGTTTGCTTTCACTCATAATTACACAAACTGTATATTTGAATTAAAATATAACCTGAAAGGATAATTAAGCCTGGTTTAGGACACGGATAATGCTGGAATTGAAAGCGCGCGGAGGGGGCGGGGGGGGGACAATAAAATGATAAAATCTACTCAAGATGATAATTAGACATCATCCCCAGTTTCTTCTATTACATTACAATATTTTATTTTACTACTGGGAGAATGTTAGTACTAAGTCTCATTGAACTGCAGGCATAATAGGAGCTATAGGAACACACCCAATTTTAATTGACTATGCATATTCAGATAAAATAATCCAGCAGGTTTAAATTGAGCACATTCAGTGCACCGAACAGTAAGATAAAAAATTCAATTTCTCTTTTGATAATATTTGAAGATCCTTATAAAAATAGAATTCCTATGAAAAGTCAATAGTAAATATTTTAGTTGCATATAATTCACTTTTAACATGCTTTAATATGCACATTTCTTTCTGGCATATGAGATTCTTTAGAGTAAAATCAAAAAGAAGAGGAAGATTACACAACACCAAGAATATTACCACATTTTCAGGTGATGTTCGACATTAAACATAGGAGTGTCTTATTTTCTCTACCTAATCTTACAGGAGGGTTTTACTTTCTCTATATGGGTCACTGGAAGCACATTACTCCAGTGCTTTGCAGTCTGCACTGGCTTCCAATAACATTCCTGGCACAATTTGAGGTCCTAGTTTTGACCTATAAAGCCTTAAAAAGCCTACATATCTAAAAGACTGCCCTTGTGCAAATCCCATCACTGTAAAACATTCATACAACAAGGGTGCAAAGAGAGGCATTCTCAGTGGCTGCTACACAGTTTTGGAACTCCCTTCTCTTGGAGATTTGCCAAAAGTCCTAGCCTAAGCATCTTCCGGAGGTAACATAGGACCTATTTATTAGGCCAGACATTCAACAAGCAGCCTTAGGAGTTAGCATTTTGATTTTACTGACATTTTGTATTTTTGTATCTGGTTTTATGGGTTTTCTCTTTGTATTTTATATTTATTTACATTATTTTTACCACGCCTCTCCTGCTCATGTAGCTCGAGGCAGCTTACAAACCTATTAAAATTTCAATAAAAAATAACATATATAAAATCCATAAAACAGATCAAAAAGGGGGATAGCATAAAATACTAAAACCCCAACCTGGGGCTGTCTCAAGCATGTGCGGCAGACCCTGTGCTCAGCAGAGCAGGGGGCAGGGCCTGTGGACCCATGTCCACAGGCTGCCCCACCCTCTCCCCAGCCTGGGCTTCCAACATGTCTGTTCGGCAGCCAGGTCAGATCTTGCCCGGGGTGAGGGACCTCACCCCAGGAAGGATCAAAGCGTGCATGCTTAAATGCACTCATTGTCATAATACAATAACCATTATAGTTAATATTAGTGTACAGTAAAGTAAATAAATTTATTAGAATGCATAGCACGTAGCTATTGCAAAATTTAACAAACATAACAAGTATTATAAAAAGCCTCCATATAAATAATCCAGTATAAATAGAACATTATACTGGAAAGAAAATATTAGTGTATAAGACTATTTGTAGTGCCAATTTAGATTATACAGATTTATAAAAGAAACATTATGTCACCAAACAACCATGGTATTACTATAGGACAACTAAGGGTAAATGAATGTGTTCATTATTCACCTCCAAACCCGATGTTTCAGATTAATCTTAAACCTGATTTTCCTGAACTGCACTACTGTTGAGGTAGGATGCTAAAATGCCAGAGGAAGCAGAGAAAACTAGGAAGTCAATGTTTCATCCTCAATTTATTGTATTCTCAAACATAACTTGATTTGAACAAAGGGGTTTTTTATTGCTAAAAGTGTCCATACAAGCACAAAAAGATATTGAATGTTTTAAAGGTACTAAATGATTTATGTATTTAATGATTTAACAATGCAGCTAATTATTTTAATGATTTAATTTTTTCAAGTATTGTTTTTGAAGTTTTTTAGGAAGAGAATAATATTTTGGGTAAAAATGGAAGGTGGTGAGGATACTATTGTTTTTCGTGAAAGTTTCCATGAGAAATATTTTCAGTTGATTGAAAAAGGATAACTAATAGACAGCAGAGGGACAGCTCATCCACAAAGAAATTTTTCCTCCTGATCGGAGAATGATAAAAATGACAATCCTCCCCACTCTGAATATATGATTGAAATGCATTTTTGAACATTTCACCCCAATTGAGAATTGAAAAAAAAAAAGAAAAAACAGAAATTATATTGTAAGCAGGAACAAACAACAGTCTGAAATACTTCTCTTCCAAATTTAGCAGCTACTACGGGGACCTTGTAATGTCACAAAGGTGCAAAAAGAATTCCAGGAAGTGCCTTGCAGACTTCCGAGTATAACACATTGGGCATTTTTACACACACTTTAAAGTTCTGGATTTTTCAAACTTCTGGGTTTACAAGTCCACAAGTAAGTTACGGATGCATTTTTCACACACACACTGCCCTGAGGCAGTTCCTGGATGCATTCGTCACACAAACACTGTCCTGAGGCAGCCTAAAGAAGCTGTAGACATGACAGGCTGCCATGGAAACCAAGTGACCACAGCTTCCTGGAGCAAAGCAGTTTACCAGGATAACTTTTTACACACAAAAGTCTGGGAGAAGTTCTACACAGAAGTTCAACAATCCGGATATTTAAGATCTGGGTGAGTGATTGAGACACACAGAAAGTTCATGATGTAATAGCAAACATGCAGGAGAAATGTGTGTGTAAAAACACCCACTGTTGGAATTGGGCTCAAGAAATCGATACTCCTCTAGCAGAAGGTAGGTAGAAGTCTGACAGATATTCTGTAGGTTGCAATTGTGGCAGCATTAACTCGTCTAGAAATTGTTATACTGAAAGCTTTGTTGTTCTCTCTTTCTGGTGGAGGAGGAAGTGGTATCAAAAACAGAAAATAAGTTACCTGAATGACAGAAAGATAGTCCAAATAGAATGGGATCTTTGCAGAGATCAGCCCCCCCCTAGCAAACTAGAAAAATCCATCATAGCTCAGATTAGGGTAAAATGACAATGAAACCTCTTGACTGAGCTGAAAGGAAGATATAAGTGACTTCAGACAGTTGTTAGAAAGAAAAGAAATGAATGCCACTAATGAGATGTTCAAGGTAGAGGTTAAATTCCCATTAAGCTATGGGAGACTAGATCTGAGTGAAAAGCCTGGTCTCTAGCTTATGGACCTTGCTACACAAAGGTGAGAAGACAAAGAGTCTTTTCCAAATGAAAAGCCTAAGGCATTCATGTCCACAAGACACCAAGGCTCTGGACCTTTGAAAAACCTTTACATAAAGGACAAAAAAGAGATAACAGTAGATGGTAACATTTTCTGAGTAAGTTATTAAAGATGTTCCAGACTCTGGAATAAGCAATGAAAGTGGAGCTCTTTCTGATGGGGTCCGATAGATGTATACCATCACCGAAGCATTAGCTTCCCAAGTTCCAGCACCGGATAGCCTGGCAGGACTGTAGCTAGGTTGGAATGCAGACAAGTGCAAGAAATGGACTCCCTCCCCCGCCCCCTGTCCTGTCACCATCATCTCCCAACTCTTCCCCTCCTTCCTCCCCTCAGCACCTCTCCTTCTGCTTGCTGTGCCTCAGCACAAGAGACTGTGGCTGTGCTGCCTGCCTTGTGCCACTGCTGGTGCTTGCTCCATCCTGTGCTGCTCACAGGTGGACCCCACACGTGCTGCAGATGCTTCCACTTTCACTCACCTCAGTCTCTGCCCGGCTGCTTGCAGCAGGACAGGATTTGTGCCCCTTCCCTGGGGGAGGGAAGGGGGAACAAATGTCCCTCATGTCCCTATGATATCCTGCCCCTGCAGTCTGAAAAAAGAAGATTTGAACTTGGATGGGAATGAGGCAAGAGCAGTCAAAGAAAGCAAAGGGCACTGTGGAAGATCAACAGTAAACTGGAACAATGCAGTGGTGAATAGTTTCAAAGAAGAAAGGTTTGGATATAAAGGAATTGCAAACCCATGCAGTGGATTGGAAATAGTGACAGAAAATAGCACACACTTTCAACCACATACAAATGAGAACAAGAGTAAGAAAGTAATTTACAACAGAAAACAATATAGGCAATTTTGCTATACAGTTTCCTAGTTTTCCCAAACATTTTAACTAGACTCTTAAATTCATTACCAATATTCTGATATAAAGCAGAAAAACAAACTCTCTTTAAAAAGTGGCTATTTCCAGCTCGTGGTTCAGACTAGGGATGAAACAAGCAGCTAAAATTGCTGCTCACAAGTAATAGCGGGAACTAGGATCAATTTCTCTGCATCAATGCAACTGATTCTCACAACCCTGTGAAATA
This sequence comes from Sphenodon punctatus, assembly GCA_003113815.1. NCBI lineage: Eukaryota > Metazoa > Chordata > Lepidosauria > Sphenodontia > Sphenodontidae > Sphenodon > Sphenodon punctatus. The sequence continues at coordinate 3,582,368 of QEPC01004630.1, read as the reverse complement.
TCATCCTGATTTACCAACTTTGTTTACCACATACTCTTCATTTACCACTTACCAAACTGCCGAGGGTACTGTTTTACTTCCGGGTATGTTGCTTCTCCATATCTGAGCCAATCACTGTGTGAACAGCCCACTCCTTAAACTCCTGCCAGTGCTCCTTAACCTCTAATCCTAATCAGAATTGTTCTATGTTGTTCCCTTTTGCTTTGGCCAAACTGTAACTGGATTGTAGATATATAAAAGAATCTGCATACCAGCCAATAAGTAACAAGGCTGTACAAGGGAAAATGGAGTGCAGAGAAGACATGCGATATTGCATCGTTTTTATTACCTATTAGGATTTGAAATGAACAACACAGTGGTAAATACTAGCAAAGCAGTAAACAGGATCTCATTAAGCAAACTATTGTTAAATAGAGAAACGAAATATCAATCAAGACACTGTTGAGTACTGAGAAGTTCTCGATTCGACTGAGGTAGTATTGGGAACCGGGATTTTGATGGGAATTCCTGTTTTTACGACAACTTGTTTCAGCCCTAGTTCAGACACTTCTTGATCTCAGATTTATCGACAGGAAAAAAGAATGCATTCTGCTACAAAAAACACAAGCAATTAACTTTTTCCCCCCTGGAAATGGTTAAATGCCTATTTGAAAAGAATCAAGGGGAAAGAAAAGTGAAGACAGCATAAAGTCAGCAAGGAGTAACAGTAAAGATTATCAGGCTGTGGGAAGAGTGATAAGAATTAAGGCAACAAAGAAAGTAAAAAAGTAGCCAAGAAAAACACCAAGGGTGAAGCAGCAGTACAGAAGACATAAATGCAACTTGTCAGGATGTGAGAGCTTATGAACCACTGAAGAGCGTTACAGAAGGTATTTCTCTCTAGAGACCCAAATTTTGAACTGGAAGACTGATGATCAGACAAGGCAGTTAAAAACCTGCAAACAAGTTACAGTAATCCAAAGAGCTCACTTGAGCCTTGAAACCATGCTGAGCAGGTGCTATTTTGGTGGCTTTGCTCAAGTGATCACAGTTTCTCAGTCTAAGCAACTGAGCTGGAAAAGCAGTGGGAAAAAGAGGCCCAGTGCTGAAAATGACAAAGTGGCATTTCTAGCCAGGTGACTGACTATGCAGTGCAACCATCCAGAGGCTGTTCTATGATGTGAAAAAGGGTATTGCTATTGCATAAATATATCCGTTATTTTGAAAACAACAAAAACTTTAAGACTGCATGTACTGCACCTTATAAATCGGAAAACTCCCATGTGTGAAATTACAGAGGCTGCAATAGCTTGAAACTAGAAAGTAATTAGTAGTACACATGGCATTGCCCTAAACTGCAATTGCTACAATACTAGCACGCCGTGCCTATAGTAACACTGCAATGTGCCAATGGTGATTTCTGTTTCTAATAGCAGCAACTGCTTCAATATCAGTATGAGTGCTTTTACACGGATTGTTACAAGAGAATCAATTATTTTCAACACCAAAACCCCCTACCTGCAGGTTTTCATAAACCTGTAGGATTACATCTTGTCCCCATTCCTGTTCAATGGGTATCTGAACCCCTGGGCGAGGTCGTATAGGGTTTTGGAGTGAAGTGTCATCAACAGTATGCTGACGACACTCAACTCTACCTCTCTTTTTCATCTGACCCAGACCCTGCAGTCTTGGTGTTTAATACCCACTGCCTGGTTGCTGTTGGGGAATGGATGCAGGTGAGCCAGTTGAAGCTGAATCTAGACAAGATCGGAGTGATGATGGTCGGCCGGCCTTGTGACCTGGGAGACATAGGAACCCTTGTTATCGAGGGGGTCCAGCCTCCTTTGGCTACAAGTTCGCAGCCTAGGAATGCTCTTGAATCCATTACCACACCCAGACTGCCAGGTTGCAAAAGTGAGCAGGGAGCGCTTTTCACCAACTGCATCTAGTGAGAAGACTACAACCTTTTTTTTTATCAGATTCTGGCCCCTGTCCTCTAATCTCAAGGATAGACTACTACAATGTGCTCTACAATGGATTGCCCTTGATGACTATTCAGAAGCTGCACTTGGTACAGAATATGGCAGCCCATCTTCTGTCAGGGCAGATCCCTGGGAGCACATTACACCAGTGCTCGAGAGTCTGCACTAGCTACCAATAGCCTTCTGAGCACAATTAAAGGTACTGGTTTTGACCTCTAAAGCCCTAAATGACTGGGGCCTGTAATATCTGAAAGACTGCCTCATCTCTCATGTCCCGTTGTGGCTTTTGAGGTCAGACGGGAGCGCCCGTCTGCAAATGAAGTTGCTACAGCTAGGGCACGCAGAACGATGTTTTCGGTGGCTGCCCCACGGTTATGGAATCCCCTGCCTCCCTCAGAGGGTCATCTAATACCAAGTCTGGTCATCTTCAAGAAACCATATAAGACCTTTTTTATTTCGCCAGACATTTTGGCAGGCAAGGATAGGGCTGGGTTAAGGGAAGGGCCGTGGGAATTAAGGGGACTTTTAGATGTTTTTTGTTGATTGTAAGCTGCGCTGAGCCTTAATAGGAAGTGTGGCATATACATTTAAATACATAAATAAACCAACGTGTTCAACAAAACCTGCCCTCTTTTGATATCTTGAAAAAATGCAAATTTACAGAGTTTTCAATAAAAGCAAAAATTAGCACCTGAGACCTGTACTGAGAATTGTGGGACAGGCATGCAAAATATACCAATACTGTAACTTCTACAGGAACTACTATTTCTAGACATTCTGCTTAATATTCCACAGGCAACACACCGCACTGGAACTTACAGTGGTTCAGTTGAACTATTGCAAGTTGTTATGGTGCAATTCTATGGAGTAGGAGCAATCAATTAAGCTAAGAGCCTAGGAGAGTAGACAATAAAACAGTAACTGCAATTCTGCATTCAGAGAACCATGGTCATTGGATGGAACATGGCCAGACAATTGTTTAATACTTTTTTCAAGGAGTAATGTTTGAAAGAGAAAGAACACTTACAGTAGAATTTCAGATGTCCCAGGCTGAGATCCATAAGTACAGTGAAAATGACAAAGGTTTACAAAGCGATAAAGTGGCAACTGAGTCTCCAGGTTGGGAAGCAACAGAGAACATTAGAAAGGTCAGTGAGGGACAAGGAACAGCAGCAAGGGTGCAGAGAGTACACATCAGAGACATGTTGAAGCAGCATCAAGGGCACTAAGGGCACAAAACATGTTTTTAAGGATTAAGTAGCAACAAAAAAGTCAGATGTGCAACAAAAAAGGTTGTAGGAACAGAAGAGACCTCAGGCTGCCACGGGGAACTTAAACACACCAAAAAACCACCACACATTAAACCCACCCACCCAAAAAAACCTAAGAAGGTCGGGAGAGAAAGTATAGGGAATACATCAGTTTTTATTTTTAAGGCCTCTGGTCTTAATTCTATACATATTAATATATTATATATTTTCTGCTATTTTAGTCACAAAACAACAAGACTGGGTACCAACAAGGCTTTGATAGACGCATAGCAACAAATGCACTAAAGGAGTAATGGAAAAGATACAAGAAGATCACAGGACCTGAATGAAGTCAGCACTTACTCAGAAGAGCGACCAGGAGACAAGGCAGCAATAGAACAACAGTGGTGTGAGGCAAAAGTGTCATCTGAATGAATAGGAATTAGCGATTGGGTGAACTGGAAATCTGAATATAATCAGAGTGCAAAGAAAGTACATGTTTTTCCCCTCCCAGGAAAGAGAGTTTAAACTGGAGTTATATTGGTTCCAATATAAGTTGCTTAAGATGATGACTTCTAAAAGGACACCTTGGCTTAAATAACAAAACAATAAAATCACAGAAATGAAAGAAATCATTAAAGTTTATGATTCAAGTTACACACACAAAAGAACCGAAACACTACAAAAGTAGCAGGCCAACATTAAATTATTATCTGCCATGGTGGATTGACAGACCTCTGAGCACTGTCCATACACAATTTTACAGAGCTGCCAAATGTATTTATTTATTTATTCATTTATTTATTTTACAGAGGAACTATTTTAATTGCTAAGTTATACCTTCAGTCGTCCCAGGTAATACAAATGTCTGCAGTACTGCTAGCTGCAAGCAGGTCTAGGGGAGAGGGAAAAGAGGGAGCTGACCTTCTACAAGTTGCAGCTACCAAGATTACACATTCCTTTTTCCCAGGTAAAATAAAGGACCGCTGGTGGTTGCCTGTGACTCGTGCCAAAGGGCCTTCTCTGTTAGGCAGTTATGTGGCAGTGTCATGATGAGGAACAAGAGATTATACATCAGTGACTCTGCAAGACTTGGAAGATTTTCCTCTTAACTTTTTGTTCTTTTTGTTTTAATGTTAATCTTGTTATGCTTCTATTTTTAAAAATGTTTTTATAGTGGGTGGGGGGAGTACAGGATGGGGTGAGGTTGGGTGCTCCATGATCCCTTCGTGAGAGGGGAGGTACAAGCATGGAGGGGAGGTACAAGCCAGGCGTTCGGCGGGGGAGATGGGTAGGGGAGGAGAGGAATGGGGGGAGGGGGTATAATGATATGTTTTATAGTTTTATGATTTTAATCGTTAACTTATATTGTTGTGAGCCGCCTTAAGCTGGCTGTGGCAGGAGAGTTGGGATACTAAATGCTTTTAACAAACAAACAAACAAATAAAGGAGTGGTTATGTGAGACACTGGGGTGGAGACTTTGGGTGAAAACAGACATGACGCTAACCACCCTTTAACCACCCTTGGTGGTCATTTATGCATGTTTCAGGGCTGCACAGGGCATCAATACAGCTCTGCAATATGCATAAATAACCACCAAGGGTGGTTAAAGGGTGGTTAGCGTCATGTCTGCTTTCACCTTTTGGGTGAGAGTCAAGTGAGCAGGTGGAAATGAGGAGGAATGTTTTTGTTAAATTGTATCATACGGTGGTGTGGTAGGAAGTGTGTGTAGGGGAGAGGGTGAGTTGAAGGCTGGTTGCTTTGAGGGGAATAAAGTGACATTTGGTTTTTGATATTGAGTTTTAACTTCTTGTAAACTGCCCTATGTCCTTTTGGTAGTAGTAGTAGTAGTAGTAATAGTTTATTGTTTGGCCACAGGTTGTAACAAAATCCATACAAAATTTACAGTAAACAGCAAATCACATAGCATAATTTAAAATAAGCTATAAATATAGCTAAACCCCAAATATAGCTATAAAAATATATATAAAGAAAAACACACACAAAATTTGCTTTGCCCTTCCCGGGGCTTATGATGGCAACACTTGACCCCTGCAGCCATTAAGGTAATTTGTACATAAAACCATTTCATTTAATAGCTGAGTTTGCTCAATTTTACACTCCCTCAGTTCTCCAACCCCAGTCCCAGTACCTTCCCTTAGTTCTCCAACCCCAGATTCAATACATAGGGTGTGTTCCTATAGCTCCCATTACCCCCAAAATTGCATCCAACAAAACCTAGAACAGCAGCAGGTAAAAGCCCCTCAATCCAATAATACTATCCACTAAGACACACAAACGCCTCTCATCTATTTTCAGTTAGCTTTTTTTTACTGCCGGCTTCAGACAACCAAGCAAATTTCACCATTGCCCTTATTTTTTCATTTGAATTTGACAGTGGGTAAGATAATCTCCAATTGACACCCCAATGTTCTTTCCCTTCCAATAATGGAATCATAGGGTGATTTCAGACGTGACGCGATGAGATTCACCACAGTGAATCCCACCGGTGTCAAGTGCATGGCCGCGGTGAGCCGCGCGGCCCCAACAGACGTGACAGGAGCTGCACCACCGCCCGGGGCCAACCGGAGTGAGCCGGGGCCGGGGGAACCCTACAAACGTGACGTGGTGGCGAGAACTGGGGTGGGAGCCCCACAAGGCACTGGGGTTGCACAGACGCAAACATGGTGGCCGGAGAGCAAACGAAGCCAAAGACAGCGGAGGGCCCCGCCCAGGGAAGGGAAACACAAAGGGAGGGGGTGGAGGGAGCTGCAGCGCTCACAAACAGCGGCCGCACAAAAGGCACGCGCACTTCAAAACGAGAAGCGCACCCACACAACACAGGGGAACCGAGCAGGGGGATAGAGGAAGGCACACACGGGGGGTGGGGGTAGGGAACAGGGAACCCCATGGCTGATCGGAAGCAAAGGAGATGGGGGGGTGGCGAGGGGATGGGACGGTGAGCCCAGCAGGAGGGGGAGGGGGCAGGAGCCCAGCGGGCAAGGGGAAGGGGGACCCAGCAGGCCAAGGAGACAGGAGGCAACACAAGGCACAGTGAAGCACAACAGGCGTTTATTGAGAACACAAGCGGCAACGGCCCGGCGGAGAGGCATACAGTTCAGGAGTGCGAGGATAAATGGCGCGGGAGAAGGAGCAGCAGCAAGGGGGGTGCGGGGCCCAGGCCAGGAGGGGGGGGAACCAACACAACATCCCGCCACGGAACAAGCGTCCGGCGAAGAAGCTCACCCAGTGCGTGAGGGGAAGCACCGGACAAGGGCATGGACACCAACCCCTCCCCCCGCACGGGGGCGGAAGGGCAAGGGGGCCACCCAGACACACACACCCAAGGCAAACAGGGGGCTGGTGGAAGGCTAGTCCACCGTCAAGGGCCACCAAGGCGAGGGAGCGGCCCCAGCCCCAAGGAACAGGGGCCACCAGGCCAGGTGCAGGAGATCGGGGCGCAAGGGTGGGGGAGGCAGCTCACGGAGACAGAGGGCTGTCAGCGACATGTCAGCAGGAGGCCGCCCGGAGGGCTTCGGGGTGGCACCCGCAGTTCCCAGGCGAGAGGGCGACAGGCAGGCAGGCGGAGGCGGGTCACAGGTGGTCCAGCAGTCCCAAGGCGGCAGGAGGTGGTGGCGATAGCACTCAGGCCACAGGCGGAAGGAAGGCGTTGAGGAGGCACCCGGATGCCAGATGAAGCCAGCATGCTCTAGACCCAGCTGCTGGGGCTACCATTGGGTGGAGGGGGCGGTGACGACAGCAGGTGCACAAATCGGGGCCATTGCCACAGACACCAGCAGTAGCCATGGGCGGCCATGTGGAAGCAGATCAAGTAGAAGGCCTCAAAGGGATCCGCACAGCTCATTCCGAGTTGCACATCAGAGCGGCCGCACACCTCAGACAGGGCCACCAACTCAGGTCCGGGGGGGCGGGGCATGCCATAATCAGCCGCAGGAGGACAGGGCAGATGGGAAAGCTCCAGCAAATGGTAGTAGGAAGCCCCACGGAGGCATGGATACCCATGCGCACCCTGCACGCTGATGAAGCAGGACACGGCAGGGCCACCCTCACTCAGTCAGGTTGCATATCCCGGGAAGGCACACACACACACACACAGGGCGGAGGCTGTCTCGGCAGGACTCCACACCGCAAAGCCCCCCAGAGTTGACGGTAGGCACCCCTCAGGGAAGGGGGCGTGCCCCAGCTCCTCACAGTGCACGCAGCAGTCGCCAGCGGTCGCGACATAGCCAAAGCGCAGCATACCAAAGCTCAGGTAACGATAGGAATCCGGCCGGGTGGGCAAGGAGCGCAGGCAGCGCTGAACGATGGGCAAACGCCACAGGTCGCAAAGGGCCATGCTCTCGCGGGCGGTCCAGGCACGGACAGAGCCCCCGGAGCCGCCAAGCGGGACCTCGAGCTGAGATGTAGCTGCCAAGGTACAGCTCCTGGAGGGTCTGAGCCGCAGTGGCCGTGAGGGCAGCATGGGATGCGGGACAGGGGGGCTGCACAGGCAGACAGGGGTTGCCAAGGCCGACAGATAACAGCAGGACGGGAACAATGGGGCCGCTGTGGAGGGAGGTGAAGGGAGTGGGCAACGCACAGCTGCCGGCATACAAGGCTGGACAGCCCCACGCATACACACCTGCTAGATGGATAGGAACGTTAGCAACAGCACACACAGGGGAGACAGTGGCCCTGGGGCCAAAGCCCCAGGCCCGGGGGGGAGGGGAGACAGGACAGGGTACCCCCCCAATGAGGCACCACAGCCGCTACCGGGGGAGCGCAGCGGCATCCCGGTGTACCCCCACACCCTCGCCGCTACCGGGGCAGCACAGCGGCACCCCGGTGTACCCCCACAGGTAGACCCCCCCATGCAGGGGGCTGAGCTCCCGGGCTGCTAGTCCTTCCGACACAGGCTGTGCGGCCACCAGTGTGCACCCAATGGCCCCGGTGGTGGTGGTGGAGGCGTACATATATGCGGCACAGGTGTGTGGTCAGGGGCGGTAGCGAACACACGTTCCCTTACTGTTGCCTGCCCTTTAAATCTCACTCCATGTTCCGCTTGTTGTTGGTTGCCTAGCAGCGACGCTACGTGCTGTCACCGCGGCCCGTGGTCGTTTCCTTATACTGCGGCCGGGGGTTTCTGTTCAGAAGTTACTTTTCATTCACCCCTGCTGTGGTGACCATTCACCACACTTCTGGACCTCCTCTCGCCCTGACCTCACGAAGCGTGGTTAGGGTCACCCCGGCCCGTGTTTAGACCCCAAACTATCATTATATGGACAGTAAAAAATATAATGTTCAAGATCTTCTATCTTGTTCTGGCAGCAACTACAGAACCTCACATTATATGGAATTCCCTTATATCGACCCTCCAACACTGTAGAGGGAAACAATTGCACCCTCAGCTGAGAGAAAGCAACTCTATCTCCTGCATTCTCTATAAGTGACAAGTAATCTTCAAACTTAAACAAAGTCTGCAAACCTTGGAGCAATTGAACAGGCTTTAACTTGAGCCATATCAGCCTGAGTAAAGACATCGCTAATTCTATTTTCCAACTGGGTTCTTGATTTCCTTTGAGAGCTACCAACTAGCTCAAAAATAGACAATCCATAAGCTTGGATTAAACTTTCAGTTTTGTAAACCCAGGAAATTTCCCCCTTGGAGGCTTTTTGTCCAACAGACACAATTTGGGTAGCCTGAATTCGCCCATATGGAGGAGGCGTATCCAATATCTGAATATAGCTAATTTAATCTCGTATTCAGCAGAAAAAATACCAACCTCAGCTCTCAGGGGTGAACAGAGGGGCACTCAAAACCCTTTTACAGATTTTCAATTGTGCTGATTCAAGCCCTAGGGTGTAGGCGTGGCCCCAAACCGCAGCCCCATATATCATTTTCAGGATCAATTTCTGATTTACCAAATTAATGGCAGGCTTAACAAGCTTAACCCCTGCAGTTCTCCAAAATCTCAGTATTCCATTAGAGGAGTGGTCTGCTTTCAGTTTTACCAGGCCTAAATGTTTTGTCCAACTACCTAAATAATAAAACAAAAATCCTAGGTATTTGTAGGCCTTGACTTGTTCAATGGGCTGCGATCCTATTTGCCAATGGCTGGGGGGAATATAACTGGCAAATACCATCACCTTGGTTTTCAAGTAATTTATTTCTAGATGGTTTTATTTCTAGATGGTTCTAGATGGAACTACACAGTAGTTCCTCAAAGTGTCTAATAATCATCGCATGCCCATCTTTGAGAGAGACAGTAGCACCATATCATCTGCATAGAGTAGTGCTGAAATGTGCCTCTGTCCAATGCAGGGAGGGTGACATTGTTTATTTGACAAAAAACCAACTATATCATTAATAAAAAAATTAAACAAAAAGGGGGCCAAAACACATCCCTGTTTCACTCCGTTAGAAGATGTAATAGGATCTGAGAGTTGGCCGTTATTGGTAAGTTCCACTCAAATTTCTATGTCATCATACAGCAGCTGGATCAAATTTAACAGCCTGCGGTCTATATTTGTCTTCCTAAATTTTTCCCACAAAATCAAAGGCAGCTTTTAAATCTACGAATACTGAATATAATTTGGTTGGCTTTATTAACACATATTTGGTAACTAGATGGGCCAGGACGAAACACTGATCTATGGTAGAATGGCCAGCTCGGAAGCCGGCTTGTTCTTCCACCATAACGTGGTTAATTTCAGCCCACTCTTCAAGCCTATTTAGTAATATGTCCTTTTGGGAAAGGATGGGATACAAATTCTAGTTAACAAATAACAACGACCATCTTTTTACCTCCACCCCCAATGCTGCTAAGCAGGATACGTCCTGTCCCTAGTCAACGCAGGTACCATCACCCATTCCTGAGGACTCCACCATAGAGGGCCCAGGTGGCTGGAATGGTAATGGATTTGGAGAATCCATTCAGGTTCAGCGAGCAGAGGCACTGGACAGGTTGGATGGAAAGAGCTATGGTTCTGGGGTGGTCTTGCTTTGGATTTTTTACCCCTTGTTTTTACCCAGACTGTCAATTTTCACGGTTAACAAAGAGTTGTGGCCCGTTTTAACCTAACTTGGGTGTCTGTAGTCTCCTTTCGCATGTGGGTGACAAATGGATTTATATTTTTAAAAATTAAAAACAGGGTGCAATGGGTCAAACCCAGAACTTATTTGATTCCCGATGATTTAGAAGAGAATTGTGTAGTCATAAAATTTAAAAGCCTGTTGAGTTGTTCACAGAAAAATTAAGGGTTCACATGATTGTTATACCAGAAGGCTCTGGAATTTGTTTGGACAGCAGAGACATTTTTGCAATAAGATCTAACTGGGGGAAAGTGGATTTTTTTCTAGACAGGAAATGTGTAAAATAATTAAAAGCTTCTAAATTGAGAACTAAAACATAACAGATATTGGACTAAAGAAAGAACTGCTGTGCTACAATCAAAAAAGAAAGCAGTTAAACATGCATTCTCAATCAAACTAGGAAAATAAAAAGCTAACGGTCTCATGTCAGTGGGCCATACGTTAGAACTGTAACATAATTCTAGTTGAAGTCAATGACTTAATCTAACTGTAGAACTATCCATGCTAAACAAGTATTTTGTGAAAGCAAAGAAAATCCATTTCTCTCTCTCTCAAAATCCCTCCCACAGTGGTTGGGAAGTTAACCAGTGGAGTCTAAGCATGTTCTTCCTCTGCTGCTACAGCATTATCTCTGATAAAAGTTGTGAGTTTGTTTTATTTCCCCTTAAAGATAAACATGTTGAAAAATGCTAAGGAAAGCTATCAAGAAAATCTAACCAACATATAGATACAGAAACGGTACAATGAAGAAAACACGAAGTTTAATATGGGGGGGGGGAGGGGGACACCACAGCTGATACTAAGCACATATCAAAGTCTTTTGACTAACCACATATCAAAGAAAATCTTTGTGTTTCTATTTTAGTTTTAAAAATTTTAATTATGAGAAGTCTTAACAGGATTTGGGGTCTGTAAGAAAAAAAAGCAAAGAAAAAAAAGATTGTAACGGAATTCTGTATCGTTTAGTAAACACTACAGAAAGAGTTGGTTATCTTTACAAGCTGGAAGAAAACTTTGAGCTGTTTTCTCATCTCTCCCTTTTTTAAAAAATCATGGCAAAAGTTTTTGTATCAGGAAAAAAAAAAAACTGGGCTAAGCCATCCATTATCATCCCTTTCCGCAAGTTACACAGGAGGAGGGGGTTCACTGAGAGAAATGATATAGCTGCACTTGCATTTGGTAATTCAAAGTGAAGCCTACAAATGAGACGTCTCATTAGTTTGAGCAGATGGATCAAAATTAAAGGCTGAATCGCCAACTTTTAATTTCCCAGTAGCCAGGAAGAGCTTGAAGTCTTGCAGAGTTGAACTGTTGAAAAATCAACATGAAAAGATTTTCTCCATCTGTCATAACACATGCCTGTGTAGAATAGAACTAACCCCCTGTTGTTCTTACTCTTTAAAAATGAAAATGCACATAACATCCACTAAAATACACCAACATACAACTTCAGTTGAATATCACATTGCAACCTGTATTATAATAACGGGATATGGGCTAAGCAGCATGACTTCTGTAACGGTAAATTATGCCTCTGTAACATGCTACAATTCTTTGAAGAAGAGTTAAGAGAATAGTGGATAAAGGGCAACCTGTGGTTATAATTTATTAAGGCTTTCAACGCTTTCCATAAAGACCCTCACAAGAAACAACTGAGGAAACTTGGTAGCTGCAGGGGGCTGATATTAAATTCAGTCCTAGATTTAAATAAGGAAACTTATTAACCTCTAAATCTGCTTCTCTGATGATATCTCACAGGGTTTACTCCTGCTTGTGTTCCTTGTGCAAGACAGCTTGACGTTTTTGGTCCTTTGAGATAGTGATAAATGGAGATTAACAATGGACACCTCCCACTGGTCAGCCATTTTTCCTCTCAACACCTAAAACTTTCTAGCCCCTTACTAAGTTGGATAGGAAGTGAGAGTTTTCCACTATCAGCCAATAACTTTAAAGTAGTACCAATTAAAATGTTATATATAATATATATATATATAATATTATTATTTATATAATAGAAATATATAAATATTGTCATATATCATATATACACACATACATATATGAATAAAGACATATATGAAAACACCCTAAGATTGTTAGAATAAATTAAAATAAATAGGACAGAACCCTCAAGGTGGAAGAAGAATGTTATGAGCCAGCTTCCAAAGCAACAGAATTACAGACAAATCCTTTCCCCTTTAAAATATACCATCTGCTCAGAATTCCCATTCTTGAAGAGTTAGCATAAAGGAGNGAAAGGATGGGATACAAATTCTAGTTAACAAATAACAACGACCATCTTTTTACCTCCACCCCCAATGCTGCTAAGCAGGATACGTCCTGTCCCTAGTCAACGCAGGTACCATCACCCATTCCTGAGGACTCCACCATAGAGGGCCCAGGTGGCTGGAATGGTAATGGATTTGGAGAATCCATTCAGGTTCAGCGAGCAGAGGCACTGGACAGGTTGGATGGAAAGAGCTATGGTTCTGGGGTGGTCTTGCTTTGGATTTTTTACCCCTTGTTTTTACCCAGACTGTCAATTTTCACGGTTAACAAAGAGTTGTGGCCCGTTTTAACCTAACTTGGGTGTCTGTAGTCTCCTTTCGCATGTGGGTGACAAATGGATTTATATTTTTAAAAATTAAAAACAGGGTGCAATGGGTCAAACCCAGAACTTATTTGATTCCCGATGATTTAGAAGAGAATTGTGTAGTCATAAAATTTAAAAGCCTGTTGAGTTGTTCACAGAAAAATTAAGGGTTCACATGATTGTTATACCAGAAGGCTCTGGAATTTGTTTGGACAGCAGAGACATTTTTGCAATAAGATCTAACTGGGGGAAAGTGGATTTTTTTCTAGACAGGAAATGTGTAAAATAATTAAAAGCTTCTAAATTGAGAACTAAAACATAACAGATATTGGACTAAAGAAAGAACTGCTGTGCTACAATCAAAAATGAAAGCAGTTAAACATGCATTCTCAATCAAACTAGGAAAATAAAAAGCTAACGGTCTCATGTCAGTGGGCCATACGTTAGAACTGTAACATAATTCTAGTTGAAGTCAATGACTTAATCTAACTGTAGAACTATCCATGCTAAACAAGTATTTTGTGAAAGCAAAGAAAATCCATTTCTCTCTCTCTCAAAATCCCTCCCACAGTGGTTGGGAAGTTAACCAGTGGAGTCTAAGCATGTTCTTCCTCTGCTGCTACAGCATTATCTCTGATAAAAGTTGTGAGTTTGTTTTATTTCCCCTTAAAGATAAACATGTTGAAAAATGCTAAGGAAAGCTATCAAGAAAATCTAACCAACATATAGATACAGAAACGGTACAATGAAGAAAACACGAAGTTTAATATGGGGGGGGGGAGGGGGACACCACAGCTGATACTAAGCACATATCAAAGTCTTTTGACTAACCACATATCAAAGAAAATCTTTGTGTTTCTATTTTAGTTTTAAAAATTTTAATTATGAGAAGTCTTAACAGGATTTGGGGTCTGTAAGAAAAAAAAGCAAAGAAAAAAAAGATTGTAACGGAATTCTGTATCGTTTAGTAAACACTACAGAAAGAGTTGGTTATCTTTACAAGCTGGAAGAAAACTTTGAGCTGTTTTCTCATCTCTCCCTTTTTTAAAAAATCATGGCAAAAGTTTTTGTATCAGGAAAAAAAAAAAACTGGGCTAAGCCATCCATTATCATCCCTTTCCGCAAGTTACACAGGAGGAGGGGGTTCACTGAGAGAAATGATATAGCTGCACTTGCATTTGGTAATTCAAAGTGAAGCCTACAAATGAGACGTCTCATTAGTTTGAGCAGATGGATCAAAATTAAAGGCTGAATCGCCAACTTTTAATTTCCCAGTAGCCAGGAAGAGCTTGAAGTCTTGCAGAGTTGAACTGTTGAAAAATCAACATGAAAAGATTTTCTCCATCTGTCATAACACATGCCTGTGTAGAATAGAACTAACCCCCTGTTGTTCTTACTCTTTAAAAATGAAAATGCACATAACATCCACTAAAATACACCAACATACAACTTCAGTTGAATATCACATTGCAACCTGTATTATAATAACGGGATATGGGCTAAGCAGCATGACTTCTGTAACGGTAAATTATGCCTCTGTAACATGCTACAATTCTTTGAAGAAGAGTTAAGAGAATAGTGGATAAAGGGCAACCTGTGGTTATAATTTATTAAGGCTTTCAACGCTTTCCATAAAGACCCTCACAAGAAACAACTGAGGAAACTTGGTAGCTGCAGGGGGCTGATATTAAATTCAGTCCTAGATTTAAATAAGGAAACTTATTAACCTCTAAATCTGCTTCTCTGATGATATCTCACAGGGTTTACTCCTGCTTGTGTTCCTTGTGCAAGACAGCTTGACGTTTTTGGTCCTTTGAGATAGTGATAAATGGAGATTAACAATGGACACCTCCCACTGGTCAGCCATTTTTCCTCTCAACACCTAAAACTTTCTAGCCCCTTACTAAGTTGGATAGGAAGTGAGAGTTTTCCACTATCAGCCAATAACTTTAAAGTAGTACCAATTAAAATGTTATATATAATATATATATATAATATTATTATTTATATAATAGAAATATATAAATATTGTCATATATCATATATACACACATACATATATGAATAAAGACATATATGAAAACACCCTAAGATTGTTAGAATAAATTAAAATAAATAGGACAGAACCCTCAAGGTGGAAGAAGAATGTTATGAGCCAGCTTCCAAAGCAACAGAATTACAGACAAATCCTTTCCCCTTTAAAATATACCATCTGCTCAGAATTCCCATTCTTGAAGAGTTAGCATAAAGGAGATCTATTTATTTATTTATTTTTTAAAAGACAGCACTAATGTAACAAACCAATGCCCAGCATGGAACCTAGAGAGCTTATTTATAAATAATATATTACAGAAAGATGATGTATGGCCCCTTATAGGCTAACTTAAAAAAGATTTATAATTATTTAGTTTTATTTAGACATGGGCTTTTGTGGGTAACAACCCACTTCCTCAGATGGACCAAAACAGTAACTGTGAAACCTAAGCAGTTGTGGAATGTTGGTTCTTAAACTACTTTCAGCAGCTTAGCTGCTGTGCTAGAACTTCAAATTTAAAGGTGCAGTGTGAGACTGAGAAGTAAATACAAGGTGCAAAAGGTGAAGTCTGGCTTAAGTAGTTGCTGTGTGTGTGACTGACTTCTTGTTTGCTTTCTTAAAAAAGCCTTCGCCTCCCTCCACCTAAACACAAGGGGTGGCGGTGAAGGATACTGTCAAACTTCCCCTTCGCAGAAATAAGCAGGACTGAGAGAAGGCCGCTGCAAAACAGGTCGCTGCTGGTGGCCACTGGCAGGGATTGCCTGTGCAATTCTCGCTGGCAACGGAAAACTGAAACCTGGCTGGGGGTGCCCGGCAACCCAGTCCAAGACAGTGATCAAAGTCTCGCATGCAAGACTAGGGCTCAGCAGTCGGACAGTCCAGAGCTCTAGCGCAACAGGCGTAGGAAGTGGGAGAGCAACATGGTGCTGGTGGTTCCTTTGTGGTGGTGGGTCCAATAGATTTTGGCGTAGTTTCTGCTAGTTTAGCAGACAATATCAAGACGTCTCCTAAGAGATGGGAATTATAATATGGTGTAGAAGCAGAGTACGGTGACTACTATAGGGTTACATCCCTAGAAGGGGTAAACTTGAGGGCACCAATGAGGCATATGCGGCCACAAGCTTTCTGCACTCTACTCCTTGCTCGGGTCCCTTGGGGGACATGTTCATTCTCCCTGACCCTCGATTTGCATCCTGGGATGGAGGGGGAGACATAATTGATTAAGTGTTAGGGGTGAGTACCTGAGTACCTCAGGATCCTTATGTGTGATTATTTTATACTGTTGGATTTTATATTTATATTCTATATTTATATTTATTTGATGATTTTAATGATATATCGTGTGCTGCCCCGAGCTGCTGATAGCAGGAGGGCGTGGGATACAAAATTCAGAAAATAAATAAAGTAATGTTTGATGCCTTTCTGCTATTGGGTCTAAATTACCTGTGGCAATTCCACACCCAGATTATGGAATATGGAAAAAAAATGTGGCCATTAAAATCCAACAATGGTGTCCTTGTCTCATTTTAGATTGTGCCAACAACATACCCCCACGCCCGACTGGCCTCAAAGTTAGGGAATGTGCTATTGTAAACCTGCAAAAGTTGCATAAATTAACAAAGATTTATACAAAGATTTAACAAAGATTTAACAAAGATTCCTGGGAGTAGACCATACGGTTTCCCACTTTTATTTAACGTAACCAGATTTTAAAAACCTCAAAATCAATAAAATTAATATACCTGGTGTCCTGCTGTTACTTGCTTCAAAACATTTTCATAACATACTTCATCCATATTATTAAGCTGCTGCACCTGGGAAGGAAAAAAAGGTATATCAAATAAAAGTTAATTATTCTATTTCTGTTGAATTACCCTATGTAATAAAGCTATTAAAAATATAAGTGCAAATATCATTAAATTTACCACCAAAAAACCTCCGGTTTAAGAGAATAGTTAAGGCTTACACAAATTTGCATACCAAAAAAGCCTGAAATGAAATCCCTGATCCAAAAACAACCACCCTACCAAAAAACTGAACACACACACCAATTACAAACCAAAAACCTCCATCCAAACATAAAAGATCAACTCTACCAAAATTCAAAAAGCATGGAAATTGTAGATTAAGGTTCTAGACACAACTAGTTCAGCATGTACACTACTGTGAGCAGCTTACAACCCACACAAAAAACCGCAACAGTTTAAAATGTTAACATTCATACAATAAAAACACCCTCCCCTCAAAACCTCATCCTCTCCCACAACCCCACCCAGAAACCCAAGCAAACTCCACCTATACCTGCCTGCCAAATGCCTTTCCAAATAAAAAAGTTTTACACCGCCTCCGGAAGATAGGCAGGCTCAGGCTCGAGAAAACCTCCTGGGGAAGGGAATTCCACAACATGGGAGCACCAACCGAGAGCACTCTCCTGTGCACCCCCGCCCAACTGACAGGGTAACAGATGGATCACGCAGGAGGGCAGCCCTAGCTGACCATAGTGGCCGCAAAGGTACATGGTAGGATAGGCGGTCTTTCAGATATATGGGACCCAGACCATTCAGGGCT
Source organism: Sphenodon punctatus (assembly GCA_003113815.1). Taxonomy (NCBI): domain Eukaryota; kingdom Metazoa; phylum Chordata; class Lepidosauria; order Sphenodontia; family Sphenodontidae; genus Sphenodon; species Sphenodon punctatus. Next base: position 3,564,867 of record QEPC01004630.1, on the reverse strand, counting down.
TTAGAGGTCAAAACCAGCACCTCAAATTGTGCCCAGAATCAGATAGGCAGTCAGTGCAGACTTTGGAGGACTTGTGTAATGTGCTCCCGGCGACTCGTTCCCAAAATTATATTAGCTTCAAATATAAATGTTTGGAAATATCAATTACAATTAGGAATTTGCTACTAAAGCAGTATTTATATACTTCCCATATAGTAACATTAAAAAATCACCTCCCCAAAATATCATTGCTCAATTGTCAAATATATTTAGTATAAGTTGGGTGATACCATTCTTTCCTGCAAAATACGCTTGTCATCTGTTGTTACCAGTAAATGGTATGATGCTGAATGTAGAGTGGCAAAACGCAGGTTGCTGCTCACCAAGAACAGCTGGCTTAAAGTTGTTACAGAGGCTACTCTCCAATAATTTCTATTAGAAAGGAGTAGATATAAATCTCTATTAAAAGCCAAAAAGGTCCAATATCCTAATTCAATATGGGCTAAGCTCATGGTGGCTGCCAGTATGAAGGACTCAAGGCAGTTTTGGTCCTTGATTAACTTTGAGTTATGTGAAACCTCAAGAAGGTTAGCTTCTCCAATTGATGAAACAACTTGGATAAACTTTTTCAAGGAACTTTATAGCGAAACTGTAGTGGGGGAGGAGGCATTAGAGGTAGCACCATTAGTAAGATCTTATCCACCTACTATGGAACCATTTGACCCTTATATGTTGACACGGATCTAGTTATTGAATTAATTGCATCTCTAAAGAGGAATAAAGCACCAGGGCAGGCGGGGTGGGGGTGGGGAATGGATAACAGCTGAAGTACTCCAAGGATGTTCGGATTGGTGGGCGCCCCTTTTGGCAATTTTTTAAATACAGATAAATAAGACTGGATGTGTCCCCTCAGAGTGGGGTGAAAGCATCATTGTACCAATATTTTTAAAAGGTGATCTTCGAGACCCTGGATGCTACCGTCCCATTAACCTGCTCCCTGTAATAGGGAGATTATATGCCAAAGTTCTGTTAAAGCACTTGGAAAATTGGGCTTATGGGCAGGAACTTATTCCAGAGGAACAATTTGGTTTTCGCAGGGGGTGTTCTTCTATGGACAACTGCTTCATGTTGTCCCACCTCATCATAAAGTATACGAAAGTAAGAGCTGGGAAGATGTTTCTTGCCTTTATCGATTTAAAAAAGGCATTCAATTCAATCTCTAGAGGGAAGCTTTGGAGGAAACTATGATTTGGGCATAAATGAGAAGTTGTTAGCTCTGATAATTCAGCTGCACATGGACAATAGGGCTCGAATAAGATTGGGTACTCGTGGAAGCTCAACAAGTTATATTTTGATCTCCAAGGGAGTGAGGCAAGGCTGTACCCTTGCCTCCCTGTTATTTAGTATTTATCCAAGCATTATTGGACCTTATCCAAGTGACCTTATCCAAGCATTATTGGATATTGAAGGCCACCCACCAAAGGTTAAGAACAGGAGAATTACTGCTTTGTTATTTGCAGGCGGTATTGTACTACTATCTCAGACGACGAAGGGCCTCCTTAACCAATTAGAACAATTATCAGAATACTGTAAAATTAACGAATTAGTTATAAATTCCAACAAATATCAGGTAATGGTGATGGGAGGAAAGGCACGGAAGTACACCTGGACTGTAAGAGGACAGGAGCTATCCCAGGTAGATTCATATGTCTATCTGGGGATTACCTTTTTCAGAAATGGCTGGAAAGACACAAAAGACAGATTGCACTTAAGGCTGGGGCAGCCGCTAGGGGCATACTCCGATTGGCTGCAAGATCCGTTGGAATTTCTGTTTCTTGTATTCTGAAGGTCTATAGGGCTAAGATTCATCAATTATTGACATATGGTATGGAGGTGTTAACAGGAGAAAGTTTACATACTCGAAGTAGTACAGAATAAGTTTCTGCGCAGCTTGCTGGCGGTGCCCCAGGGCGTTCCTGGCGCAGTTGTAAGGGCTAAAACAGGTACGCTCCCAATCTCTTGTGTTGCAAGACAGGTATACCTTCGTTATTGGATGAAGCTATATGCTCGCACCAGTTCCGCGCTATCTTCTCTTTGCTTGACGGAAAAGCTGGAACATAACTTTGTCCCCCATTATCCGTGGTTGATTCAAGTTTCACCTCACCTAAGAAAGTTAGGTTTATCATTTAACTATTTGCTGGGGTTGGATGCACTCCAGCAAAGGAACCTGGTAATGAGTAGAGCAGAGGATATAGACAAACAAGAGGATCTGGCAGTAGTGGCAGAGTGGAAAGCAGCACCTTATTATTATCACCTTAAACAAGTACACCAATTTGAGGGATATCTGGATAAGTTAAAGAACAGGAGTGTACGTGGAGCCTTTATGCAGTTAAGTTTGCAATTATTTGACTCAGCCGTTCTTCTTGGTAGAGGTAGACCTTATAAGGACCGACTCTGTCCCTGTAGGAACTTACAAGTAGAGGATATGCATCATGTCCTTTTCAATTGTATTTTCTATGAGAACATACGCTAAACCTGGTTGCATGCAGTATGTTTGGGTAAGGAATTTCTCTTTGTGCTGTATAAAATGGTTTTTCTACTGAACACTCAGAAAGAGTCAGTCATGAGTGCGGTTGCTTCATTTGCTTTACTGGCTGCAAAGTTACGAGATCAAGCAGTGTCAAATAATTGACTAAATTCTACAGGTTGGGATCTTACCTGTCCCCTGCATTTGGCACTCAGTCTGAGCATTAGATAATTTTAGACTGTAATCTTGTGATCTAAATCATTGCCACTGAGCTATTTTGGTATTGCTTCTGGCTCTAAATGTTGAATTAAATTTGTTATAACTTTGTTTCTTTTTATTAACCATTGAAGAACTTAGTTTCACAATTAACTACAAATGAAACAAACTAGTAGGGATAATTGAGAGTTCTGGTATAGATAACCTTAGTTTGCAATGTTTCCATCCCTGGAAGGGCATTGTTGTGCAATCTTGTGTGTAAGAATTTAGTAGAAATTTAAAGACCATGGTTAATGTTGATTGTTTTAATACTTTTATGTGTGGAAATTTTCCTTTTTGTGATATGTGTCTTGGGTCATGGCGAAAGCTAGCACCCGTAATAAAATTGAATTGAATTGAATATTTAATATAATTTCAGTTAGAATTAAAAGGGTTAGGTAGTGTCAGTGAATTAGAAACGTAAACTATTGGTCCCCTTTTTATTGGGAGATATTTTAAACAGGTTTCAAGAGGAAGAGACAAGACAGTCCTGGGTTGAGTATGAAAAGAGCAATAATGGTAATACTAAATAGAGTTATGCACAGATTTGGCTTATGGAAAATATCCAAAGAGATTTTAAAATAATACATCTAGTCTTTTAAACTTTTCCATGTAAAGGAGCTAGGCCTGCAAATTTCCAAAACTTACCCTTTAATATGCAATAGTTATTATCTTTTCTTGGCAGACTACTCTGAAATGCATTATTACTACAGCTTACACGCCTTCCATGGCGATGAGGACTGCCGTTGCAGGGAAAAGGACAAGTAACTGGGTGTGGGATGATATGGAACAGGTCCGCTGGTACCTTGCAGACCTGTGACAACCACAAGGTGAACTTTTCCATATGGAGGTCAGCTGTAGCACTGGTGCCATCTATGGGAACAAGGGACTGGCAGAAGGGCGTCACATCTGGGAAATCAAGATGAACTCACTGGTCTTTGGCAACATGATAATGGGAATAGGAATTTCAGATGGGAATCAGAATAATTACCACCACATGTTCTGTAGCCTTTTTGGCAAGACCACCAACTACTTAGTGACTTACCCTGTGGGGTCCCACAGGGTTCCATCTTGTCTCCCCTCTTGTTCAATGCGTATATGAGGCTACTGGGTGAGCTCATTCAGAGGTTTAAAGTGAAGTGTTGAGGACACCAAGCTCTACCTCTCTTTTTCAATCAAACCAGGTCCTGCAGTCTCGGTGCTTACCCGATGCCTGTCTGCGGTTGGGGACTGGATGAGGGTGAGCCGATTGAAGCTGAATCCTGATAAGACTGAAGTGATGATGGTTCGTCAGCCCTGTGACTTGGGGCGAATTTGGACTCCTGTTGTTGATGGGGTCTGGCCCCCTTTGGTTCACTCAGGTTTACAGCCTTAGAGTGCTTCTGGACCCCTTGCTGCGCCTAGATAATCAGATTGTAGTGGTGGTGAGGCGTGCTTTTCACCAACCTCATCTAGTGAGAAGGCTGAAGCCTTTTCTTTCTGATTTGGACCTGGCCACGGCTGTCCATTCTTTCATCACCTCGAGGCTAGATTACTGCAATGAGCTCTACATGGGGCTGCCCTTGATGACTGTATGGAAGCTGCAGCCAGTGCAGAATGCGTTAGCATGGCTCCTTTTGGGGATGGGTCGCCGAGAGGACATTACATTGGTGCTATGGAATCTGAACTGGCTACCTATATGGTAACTTAGAGGTATGGGCAAGTGACTCCCAGCTAGATGAGTATTCAGACCCAATGGAATTAGCCCCCCGATTGTCCTGTGACAAGAAAATTACTTCAGGGGCTAAAATGTTGTTAAACTTTTGTGACTCACTGGATGTGGTTTTAGTAAATGGACGGTTGAGGGGAGATCTAGAGGGAAATTATACGTATCATTCTAAATCAGGCTCCAGTGTAATCGACTATTTTTTGGTTTCAAAGGCCTTTGTGCACAACATAAACTCACTCAGGATATGCGCAAGGGAGGAGTCGGATCATTTCCCACTGATCTTGTCTCTAAAAGCCTTACTGTGCACTCCATCGAAGGAGTCTCTGCCTGAGGAGACTTATAGTCTAGCTGCTCAGGTACGGGTCAAATGGTCCCAGGCAACAGAGGAGCGTCTGTGGTCCCTTTTGTCATCTAGGGAGCTTGAGATTTGTTAAAAGGGTATTGAAGATAAGGGGAAAGATTGTATAACCTACTAAGCAGACTTAATAGGGCTGTTGACCCCGACTGTCTCTGAGTTTAGAACCCCGCAAAATAAAGATTTAAATTATGGCTGGTTTGATAGAGAATGCCGAGCAGAGAGGTCAACTCTCAGGAAAATCTTGCGGGCTGTTATCACAAATCCATCAACAAACTTGCGTATTCAACTTCAACGGGCACGGACCAGTTATAGGTTAAAAAGCGGAACCTAGAATGCCGAGGAGAGAGGTCAACTCTCAGGAAAATCTTGCGGGCTGTTATCACAAATCCATCAACAAACTTGCGTATTCAACTTCAACGGGCACGGACCAGTTATAGGTTAAAAAGCGGAACCTAGAATGCCGAGGAGAGAGGTCAACTCTCAGGAAAATCTTGCGGGCTGTTATCACAAATCCATCAACAAACTTGCGTATTCAACTTCAACGGGCACGGACCAGTTATAGGTTAAAAAGCGGAACCTAGAATGCCGAGGAGAGAGGTCAACTCTCAGGAAAATCTTGCGGGCTGTTATCACAAATCCATCAACAAACTTGCGTATTCAACTTCAACGGGCACGGACCAGTTATAGGTTAAAAAGCGGAACCTAGAATGCCGAGGAGAGAGGTCAACTCTCAGGAAAATCTTGCGGGCTGTTATCACAAATCCATCAACAAACTTGCGTATTCAACTTCAACGGGCACGGACCAGTTATAGGTTAAAAAGCGGAACCTATAACTTGTTAAAAAGCGGAAGTTCCAGGAAAAAAGCTGGGAGAAACTTTTGATAGTAGCAGGTAAGGGTGATAGTAGGGAGTTTTGGAATTTGATACGCTCCTCAGGATCTCTTGGGAAACCTGTAGCAACCTCTCATGTCACATCAGCCCAATGGGTCCAATATTATTCAGAGTTGTTTTCAGCACCCAGAGGCTTACAAGTGGTTA
>QEPC01004630.1:3539279-3553204 GCA_003113815.1 Sphenodon punctatus | reverse complement strand
GGGCTGTCTTTTGGCTCCAATGCTCTTTATCCTTTTCCTGAATGATGTGATTGGTCATATGAAATCTAGGGATACGCATGCACCTATGGTCGGGGACAGGCCAATCCCTGTCCTTTTGTATGCAGACGATGCTGTACTGATCTCTCGGTCGAAGGTTGGTCTCCGCCGGGCAATGGAGCAATTTAGCTCCTATTGTCAGACCAAGAGTCTCGACCAAGAGTCTCGAGTAATAATGTATGGAATCTGCCCCAATTGGTAGACCTGTTATAGCGGTCAGATGATAACTAATGCTGGCCTTGGATAGCCAGTGTGGCAAATAGCCTGAGGGTAAAGGGGTAACTTCAAAAGCCAACCCCCTAGGATCCAACTGTATAGGCGGACGCATGCTAGTATTGAATATCCCACCCACACTGACCCCAGGAGATGGCGTCTGCTCACAAATGTCACTGGCCATCACTTGGGTTCCTACTGAAATTCTGAGATGGGACGTGTTCAGGGACTTAGTGGCACAGAATAGATTAAATTTATCCATTAGAATCCCTAATTGACATCGCTGTAGCTCAAGCTGCATATTTACATTCTCCATCTGAGCATATAATTTAGAAACCAAATCGCCTATGGCAAAGCTTTGGTTTGCCAACTGATCCAACGGACCATCTCCCTGGTTAATATCAACGGGGGTGAGGGGGGGAGAAACCCATAGGGGTCTGGGAGGGGTCTGCTGGAATCGCTCCCCTGGTGCGGAAAGATGAATTATATGGGGAACCCTGCCTTTCCCCCCTGTGAATGGTCCAAATCCAAAGTTTCCTCGAGGCTAGATCTACAATTGACTCCGTTCAGCGATGATCTTATATTTGGAGTTCGCAAATACTCCGTTAAGGACGACTGCCGAGCTCTAATCTGGCCTTGGGTAAGCATCCCCTCCTTCCCCTTTCTTCTACCCATGTTCAATTTCGTCTGATAAATCTCACGGGGAAAAGCCTCAGGGACCAATAATACTAGCCAAAGTAAAAAAAAGCAAGGGTAACCACAAAAACAGCTCTAACCAGCAGGTCCCGCACCGCTCCTGTCTGTTTACAATATCGATAACCCCTGGCCCCGACAGGTCCCGAAGGGTCCCAAAGGTCCGCACCCTTTGGCTGCGGCCCTTAGGCTCACAGCTGCCGACTCACACCTGCGGCAGAGCCACAGGTGGATCCCTTAAGTGGTGTCCCGTTACTTCCAGCAACAGGTGAGTCGGGGTAGGGGAAGGGTTTCAGTTCAGGTAGCCCCACAACCCCCGGACTCACTCAGTCCCCCTTCCTTTTCTCCCACAGGTGGTCAGGAGCTGATGACAACGCGCCGCGGAGATGGCAACAGCGGCAGGGATGCGAGGACTTCCCCCCCCCAGCAGCAACTCTCGTTGAAGGTGCAGGCAGCAAGGAGTGTGCCGTATTGTAGTTTGAGGGTCAGCGGGGTGACGATCTGCCCAAACTCACAGTCCTACCATCAAGAGGGATCGCCGCCACCGCAGACCCGCGAATGGCCCCGACAACAGCCGACACCCTTAGGTGTCACCCTTTGGCTGGCGCCCAAGGGCCCCAGCCTCTGGATTATATACCTGGGTTGATGGGAAAGAGCCAATGAATAGGTGGGAGGGCTCCAGAAGTTGTTTCCCCTGCAGTAGCTCCTGCTCCTAGCCCCTCTTCTCCCAGCTGGTCCCACTCACGCCCAAGGGCCCCAGACTCTGGATAATATACCTGGGTTGATGGGAAAGAGCCAATGAATAGGTGGGAGGACTCCAGCAGTTGTTTCCCCTGCAGTAGCTCCTGCTCCTAGCCCCTCCTCTCCCAGCTGGTCCCACTCACCTAGTATGGTGTGATCCGGGTCTCCTTAAGTAATGCTAAGTCTTTATTATGGGCCCACTTCGGTATTCTGCTTTTGAGCTCCCTTTTGGTCAGCTTACAACTTATGGTTCCATCTGACCCAGCTGGCAAATTTATTTCTGCAGCTAGACCCTTAACGAAATAAAGCCAAGAGTACCTCGGGACTCCATCGTGGTTCCTTTGGTCACTATAGGATTCACTCAGAAGCGAAGCATCATTAAGAGACACAATCTTCAACCAAAAAGCAAGTATTCTTGCACAGAAGTGGGCATAGACAGAGAGCCCCTGTTTCACCTCGAAGCATCACTACCGGAATTGCTAAAAAATGATTCTGCGGAGTTTCTAGAGTATTAGTATATTCCGCAGCTGTCACCTCTGCACCAAATACTAATTGCGGAATGACCTTGAACTCCAAAATGTCCAAAAGTCAGCTAACAGATGAATGCGGGGTGGAATAATATAACTTCAACAAACCTCCCACTGTTTGTGTGGCCTTGGCAACTTGATTTTGATTATTTGCTTTCCATGATTTGGAGGCACCAAAAATGACACCCAAATATGTATAGCATGAGGTGTGGGCAAAATCTTGGTTGCCAATCCTCCATCTAAAATTGACTTTATTTGTGCCAAAACTCATAACCTTGGACTTCTTAGGTTTTATTGTCAAAGCATTCCTCTGGGAGTAGTTATATAAAGCCGACAGGCACTGCTGAAGTCCCTGCTTTGTCTGGGAGAGAAGTACTATATCGTCTGCATATAGCAGCATCAAAAGTGTTCTTTCTCTTATCCGCAGAGGGGTGGGGTTTGCAGCCGAGACAGCTGGAACCAGATCATCTATATATAAATTGAATAGGAGGGGAGCAAGTAAACACCCTTGCCTCACTCCTTGTTGGAGGGAAAAAGCTCTCGTATGACTCCCTCTACAATCCAATCTGACAACAGTCTCAGTCCCAAGATGTAAACTCTTGATTAGTTCAAGCAAATCTACTGGTATTCCCATCCTCTGTAACTTAACCCAAAGCAATTCCCTGGACACAGTGTCAAAACCTTTCGCAAAATCGATAAATGCGACAAACAACTTTCCGCGTCTGACATGAACAGATCTATTAAATGATCTACCACAAAGCAGTGGTCTAAAGTAGACCTGCTGTGACAAAAGCCAGCTTGTTCTTCATTAAGGGAATGATTCAGCTGGACCCATTTTTCTAAAGCTGTAAAGAGTATTCTGGCATACAATTTGCCTAGAATCGGTAGCAGGTTAATAGGCCTGTAGCAGGCTCGGTCTGTTAACTGACCTTGCTTAAAAATGGGCACTATTATTGCCCTTGCCCATTCACACGGTACTTCCTTGCTAATATTTATCGTTGTAAAAAGCTTAGCAAGAAGAGGGGCCCACCATGTCATAAAATCTATGAACATTTCAGGTGGGATCCCATCTAGGCCGGAGGCCTTACCCCGTTGCAATTTACTGAGTGCCAGAAAGACATCCTCCTCCGAGACAAAAAGAAGAAAGTCAAACTTACTACCTCCAGCCGTAATATACTGAAAATCAAAATCAGAATAGTAGACCAGTGGTTCAGTTTTCTGGAACATTTTGGTATAATACTTTACCCAAAGTTCCTCATCTATACTTTGCTCAGTTAAAGGGCTCTTTTTGCTACACCAGCCGTTTATCAAGTTCCAAAACTTAGCAGAGTCTTTCGTTCTTGATGCCACCTGGATTTGGGCCCACGTATGATTGGCCTTTGTCTTCTTCTTCTCTCTTATAAGTTTATGATATTCCCTCCTTAGTATAAGAAACTCAGCCCAGTCCGCCTCTACATGTCGCTTGCACCAAGCTTTCCTCTTTTTTATAAGCAACTTTTTCGCCTGCCTACACTCCTGGTCGTACCAGGTTTTGAGGCCTTGCTTCTTTGTAGGTCCTAAAGCTGCCACCGGCTTACTAATGTGGGCACGCAAATTCTCCAGCATATTTGACAAACAACCATACAGGACACTAGAATCCTCAATAACCAGGAAAATATTTCTGGCACCTAGCCATTCTGAAGTAAATAATAAACCCGCTACCTCTAAATTTGCTTCAGTAGTCCACTTAGTTAGTATACTCCTCTTAGGGGACTCCTGATTTCCTGTTACAGTGAGGCACTTTCCCTCTGGTTCTAGGCACAATAGTAGTGAAGAATGACTCCCTTCAGGACGCTCCCAAACCTGGAGGTCTATTACCTTTGAGAAGGCTAAGGAAGAAACACAAATGTAATCTATTACGCTTGACCCAAGAATGGAATCAAAAGTATAATTCCCCCAGGGATCCGAGAAAGTATGTCCATTCAGTATTACAAGCCACTAACCTCTGACCATGACTGTTAACTACAGTATCCTGGTAGCTATGGGCAGGGAGTCGCAAAGTCGAACAAATTTGAGTGTCCAATAGCGCCTCATCCAGGGCAGCCACCCTAGCATTGAGGTCCCCACATAACAAAATAGTACTCTGGGGAAATGTTAGAGATAATGTGCCTATTAACTGATCCAAATGATCCCAAATATCCGGGTCATAATAGAGTGAAGTTTCCAGGGGCACATGTATATTACTACGAACTTTCCCCAGCATGGGGATCTCAGTGCAAGTACTACACAATTCCTAACTGTCGTAGGAACTGTCTCTGTTGTAAGCTCCTGGCTTGAAGATATAAAAGTAATGACCCCTCCTGACTGTCGCCCCTTCTTGCTTTTGGAGATCGTTGGAGCCCGATATGTAGCAAACCCCTCTATTTTTAAAGAGGGTATATCCACCACTGAGACGCACGTTTCTTGTGGGCATACTACATCGCACTGCCCTACAAAGTCTCTCCACTCTCTATCTTCTAGCTTAGTCTTCAGCCCTTCAATATTCCAGGACATACAGCACATAGGTGGGTCCTGCAATAGTCATCTCTTTTGTCTGGGTTTCCTGTGGCTTCTGTCTCGCGGGGCTAAGGTGTTATGGTCTATCTGCAGTTTCCCTTCATGTGGTTTGCTACTTTTCGGTAATGTCTGGGATATGTGCAATACTGTGCATTCTAACTGGGAAGAATCAAAGGCCGAACCCTGATCTTGTGCGACTTCCTCCACCTGAGCTCTCCCAGAACAGGGAGTCTCCAGAGCTAATTCCAACAAACCTTCCCCTAACGGGTCTGGTGATCCTACTACATCCAGCACTAGCCAATCTAGCCTATTGCCCAGGCAATCAGCCTGGCCTCTTAATGAGTCCCCAGCTTGACTCAGTAAATCCACTTGCCTAGAAACAATGGTTCTGGCAAGAGTACTTTCCACTCTTAGAAGGTAAATACCCGTACCCTTTAGTCTGGTCCTTGCCTTCCAGAGCTTATCCTGGGTATCCCCTGAATTTAGTAACTACTCCCACCTTCTAAAGCGCCCCCTGTCCAACAACTCCACTATTCCTATGACCTTCGAGGTAGTCACACCACTCTCGGTCTTTCCCTGCAGATACTCCAGAAAGTCCTCAAGATCCAATTTACTTTTCTTGAGGAAACTGAAGTACCTCTTTTTGTTAAAATGACACAGTATGGCCGGCGCCCATCTCTCCTCTGTGTCCTGGGGCCATACAGTGAGAGATGGCACTTTTTCTTCTCTCATCACTTCTACCTGCCTGTTTGTTTCACATACTAGGGGTAATGCTATATCTACACAATCAGGAGTTCACTTTACACGAATACGTGTTCTGTCTATTTGTGGAGGAGATATTGGAGTACTGGGTTGGTCTAAAATGTCTTTCTGTTCCTCCTGATTTTGTACTACATGCCTTAAAGGAGACTTACTTGCAACTTTCTCTACCTCACAGGTGGTTTGTGTAACTGCGTCTCTCGTTTCCCTACAATTCTCCTCAGAGTTCAACTTCTCAGTCCATGAGTTGAACTCTAGCCACAGACCAACAATTAAAACCTTCATCGCAAAGAGCAATTCATTCGAGTGATCAGTTTTCTCTCCCATTTCTTTGAATCTTGTATCAAAGTCTAATTGTAAATGAACATCTAGGTCATCCAGCCTCCGATTTAAAGCCTTAAGTTGTTGTTCTATAGCCAAAAGGGCAGTTGCAGCTTTCAAAATCCCCCCCACCTCTCCATGTATGGAGGAAAAATTTGAGGGACTAATAATAAACTTGTTCACTGCAGGATGCTCCAAACCATCCAGCTCCGTAGAGGGAGAAAAATATCATTTCAATTTAGGTTGAATAAGAGAGGGTGCTCCTTTTAGGGCACTCCCTCTCTCTGCTTGTTCAATTTCCTCTGCTATAGATAATGGGGCACTTAGGAGACGTGATCTGAGTTCCATGATTCTTCTATGATACTCAAAACCCAGACCTAAAGAGCTCGTAGCACGTAGAATCTCAAGGATCAGATAACAAAACATTAAAACTAACACTCCAAGCTTGAAGCATAAGTGTTCTAAGCACTATGAAAGGCTCATAAGAGCACTGTTGTGACACCACAGGGAAACTCTACTGACTACTTGATATGAACCATAATAAAAAGAAGAGAAAATAGATTAAACAAAAAAAACAACCCAAAAAACAGAGTAGACAACCTCTGACAGATAAATATAAAACCCCTAAAGCCAGCCAAGCTGACTCTATTAACCACATTTAGCAAAGATAAAAATACATAAATACAGACCAACCAAGTCAGAGTTCTAGAGCAGAGAGCACCAAATAAAGGCAAACCCCATCCAAGCATGGCCTAATATACCTCAACACCCGTTCGACCAACGGGGCAGGGAAGGCAAGGCTCCAGCGGTCCAAGCGGCTCCTAAGGGCAGCTCACAAGGGTGAAACCCTTTGGGTCTTGCCCTTAGGCTCTTGCCCAAGTGTCCTCTGCTCCCTTTTCTCCCTGCAGGAAGAAGGCTCCGCCTCCACTCCTCGCTGTCTCCGCTCTCGCCCGGCACAGGTGGGTCTCTCCAACGGGAACTGGCTGGGCAGCGACTCTGCCCTAGCAGCCCTTAGATGTTCTAAGTCAGGGCAAAACCAACCGCCAGGCGTTTTCTGAGTCCACCTGCCGGCATGATCCCCGGCAGCTGCTCAGAGGATGTCCGTTGAAGAGGGGGATGCCACCGCCACCTTGGCCCCACAAATGGCCCCGACAACGGCCGACACCCTTAGGTGTCGTCCTTTGGCTGGTGCCCTTTGGCTGGAGCCCAAGGAGGCCCCAGCCCCTGTATAAGTACCTGGATAGAGAGGGAACAGCCAATGAGCTGTGGAGACTCCTGGGCAGCTTTCCCTACCCCCAGCACCACCTCCAGCTGGTTGAAGGGACAGAGTCTCTCCACATACAGAGTACCCCCTAGAGGACCTTCCCAAAGTTTAGTAGGAAGGGCGTTAAAATGAGCACTCAAAAACAGTCTCTTCCCCCTCACGGAGGTCCTAGAGTTCAAGTTGGTGGCCATTTTCTCCTTGGGCGGAATCAGAGGCAAATAGCCCACCATATGGGGAGAGGCCCTGATTTTCACCCGTTCACACTGCCAGGCCACATCATCCCACCGGAGCAATATTTTGGCCCGCACAAAAAGGGAATCCCTACCCAAAAAATACTCCAAGGAGAGGCCCAATTTACACAAGTGTAATTCAATGTTAGTACTCCACTGACTCCTATACTTCTCTGTCGCCCCCATATATCTAAAAGATCGCCTTTCCTACCATACCCCGTTGTGGCCGCTGCGGTCAGCTGAGCGTGCCCTCCTATGGGTTCCCATCTGCCACTCTTGTGTATACAATGGGGGCACACAGGGGGGTATTCTCAGTTGCTGCCTCAATGTTATGGAACTCCTTCCCCTTGGAAGTCCATCCGAGCCATAGCATCTTTACAAAGTGGTGTAAGACTTGTCTTTTTAGTAAAGGATTTGGCGGGCAGGGATAGAGATTGGGTGGGAGAATGTTGGGTGGTTGGGGTTGAACTGTATAGATTTTTTTTTGCTGGATTCTATTTTAATGTCTTAACTGAATTTTATGATTTTTGTGAGCCACCCTGTGCATTCAGGGAAGGGCGAGGTAAAAATGTAAAGAAAAGAAAAGAAAAGAAAGAATTAAGACATTTGGGGACTCTCATACACAGGGCTACTCCATCACAAAGAAGGCAATCAACTTCTCCACAAGATTTGACAAAGGCTCCATTATCAGGGTTTATTTTGACACATGGCATTGAACTCTGACTTTCTGAAAACAGAAAATGCACAGGGGTTGCAATTATCAAACTGCAGAATAAGATTCCTTCCCCCAACCCCTGCACTGGGGGTAGGGTACAGGAAAGGCGATGGGCTATATGGGAGTATGGCAGGAATGAGGGAGGGGGTTGTCAGAAAGAATGATGACAGCTGGGTAATGATGAAGCATGTATGGGGGAGTTGACCTGGGTATGATATATTTATATTTCACTTATGTGTATTTCTTTTTGAATATGTTGTTATCCATTCTGTTCGGGAACAGGGCAATCAATCAATCAACCAATAAATCCCCGCAGACCAGAGAAAGGGGTTTGCCAGGTTCATGTAGGAGGAGCGAATAGCCTGAGAAGACATGTTTAGGACAGCTGAGAGTCTGGATCAAGGATCAAGCCCGTGGGTCCAACCCCTTAGCTGAAGGGTGCACACTCACAGCTCCGCTCTTCTCCACAGTGTGTCCCTGCAGCAATCAAGGAGGGGAGAGAGGTTGAGCCTGCTCAGGCCACAGAAAGAAAAGGTCCAAAGTGTGTCCTCTCATATTCACTCCCTCTGTCCTCCCTCCCCTCAGCATACTTCTTTCACACTCAATACGGGTCTGGATACAGAGACTGAAATCGGGATTTAGAGGGGGAAGAGACTTCCCCCATGTGCTGGGGGTGAATCTCCACCCCTGGTTTTTAAGATGTGTTTTCCTGCATGTGGTGCAACTAAATTATGTACTGTATGTTTAAATGCGTATCCTGTAAGACCTTAAGTTACTATCATGCATAGATCTTTGTATGTAACAATCATATGGTATCAATCTCATGTTTGTGTCTGAGCTTGTGAAGACTGGATGATGGGAAAAGCAGGGTTATTATTATTATTTATATAGTGACAGCAATGTGTCAGGCAATGAACAATCATTAAATTAGGGATAGGTCCCAGTCTCAAGGGACTTACAAGTCTAAGATGAACAAAGGAGAGGGGAACATAGAGAGAGAGAAGGATACTTTCATGATGTTGAGAAGTTGCACATGCACATTATGTTACTTCCATTTGCTGTTCAATTCAATTAGTTTATTAAGGATCTGCTTCAGCCATAATCCCATTATACAAATCAAAGGAAACTAAAAAAAGTTTACAGACAGACAACATACCCTCCAATACAGACCCAAGTCCATATGCTGTGTAACACATCAGGTAATGAATGCAAACTGGAGGCTGAGTCAAAGTCTCTGAACCCTAGGCTCTCAAGGCAATGACACTGGCCGCAACCCAATGCCCTGCGTACCGCGTGCACACAGTCCACACAGCATTGGATCAAGCCCATATTCTCCTCATTAGCATTTTGATAATCCACATTGAACCTTTGTATGACTCTCTAGAACAAGGATGGGGAACCTCGGGTTAAGGGTCAAATGCAGCCTGTGGTTGGTTTTTTTGTGGCCCCTGTTATGTACAACCTCAGTTTCTATACAGCCTTCGGAACCTGTACTAATTTTCAAAGTTGCCCTTGGGAGGGAAAAGGTTCCCCATCCCTGCCCAAGAAACTAACTCTTCCAAAAGAGGGCACATTATTCCCTACATGAATACCAAAAGACTTGATCCAGCGGCCCACATACGCCGCCTGCAAGCACCGTGTGCAGGCCAGATCACATGCGCTAATGTGCTTACACATGCCATGTGCACACCACAGCCCTGGGAAGTTGTGCTGCCCAAGCACCATGCGGGCACACCTGAGTGCGCGCATTCTGGCCCGTGCACAGCACCTGCGGGCAGCATACATGGGCCGCTGGATCATCCCAGGAGTGTCTTGAATTTTGATAGTTATTAGGTAATTAAGCTGGTCCTACTATAAAATTGTGCTTCTTTTTGATATGTTCATGGACACATGTTTAGGAATGATTGATTCTATGGATGAGAACAACAGGCTGGCTGGGAAGTATTCTGATTCTACCTAACCATTAGGAGTTTGGGCCAGTTAACACCTGTAAACAGTATTTTGTAGTAGTTTCAGACAAGCAGAAAAACATTTTTTTAAAGTTTATTTGGATGATGTACTGTTTACCATGATTAAACCTGTTTCAAAAGAGCCTGGATGCAGAGTTTCCATTCAAACTCTTTGAAGCGAGCACACACACTAGTAATAATAATCTGAGCAGAGACTATTCACTTGACCAGTTAGCACATAAAATTGTGCAAGAACATCACAGTTCACTGTCCAATAAAAGTTGAGAGGAGATCCTGGAAGGGAACTCCAGTTTGAGGATAAGCCTAGTGTCACTGAGAGGACTGTGCAGCTGAAGTGTATCTGGAGCCCAAGATTCCTACATGCCCAATTAAAACAATTGCTGGTGGTGGCAGCTGGACCCTGGTTTCAGACACCAGGTTTATGCCCAGGAAACATAAAGAAATGAGGACAGACACTTATGCTCACATAAAGTCATAATTTATGTTCCAGAATGATGGACAAATTGAAACTCATGTTAACAAAAACAAAACATTGTTTCAGGAAAAAATAAATTTAAAGAACATTTGCAGTAATTATGACCTAAATTGATTAGCAATTGTAAGGATATAACCTACAATCATGAAATAGGACTACAGCAACATAACTACTGCAAGATAAGAATTTATCTAGTTTAGATAAGCATGCACGTAGCTGTGTGCGTATTTTAATATTCACCACATGCCTCGAAAGCGACAAGTTTAAACAACATTAAGATTGTGACAACCCAAATTGAAACAAGAGAATTTGAAGTCAGAACTGACACTATGTCCATAGTTCATTTTGTTCATTACCAAAAAAAAAAGGGCAGTTGATAAATTAAATCTTTCAGCAATCACCAAGAAATGGGTTCTGACATCTCTATTATAGTGGCAAAACAAGAGGTTACTCAGAAATTGGAAATTTAACATACTTCACAGAACTTTTGAAATAAACTTTCCAACACAGCTTTAATAAGGAAAATAACTTTACAATGGTGATGAAATTAGATAGGAGAGAGGACGGGTAAAACACTAAAACATGGAATGCAATAGTGTGGATGTGACATTTACATGTCTCATCTATGGTTGCTTTCAGACCTCCCACCCCCCCATGCGTATTCTGGCTGCAGGAGGGAATGTGCAGCCAGGATATGCGTGGGGTACCGCCGGTCTGAAAACTCTCCCCACGCAACTTTGCCGGCAGAGATACAGTGCTGGCCCTGCAACCGGTATTTTTCATAAGTGTTCCTTAAAAATTTGCATAGGTGCCAAACCTAGCAGCAGTAGCAGCATCTCCTATTACTTGAGGGATGGGGAAGCTGCTCCTCCACCTCCTCAGCAACAGCAATAGTGGGAGGAAGCAGCAAGCGAGCGGTTGGGCTGTGCAGAGCCCTTTTCACAACCTCTCCTCAGACCAAGCACCGAGAGCCAGAAAAGCTGGGGGTGGGGGTGGGAGTGATACCATTCCTTAGATAAGAGAGAATGTTCCTGCTGCTAATGAAGGCCCAGCGGTGGTGAGAACCAGGGCCGCTAGTCCCTCGATGCCTGTCATGCATGAGTACTGCATGCCTAATGAGCACAGGTTTCACAGGAGGTTGCGCACAAGGCATGAAGGCTGTGTGCGCGCACAGTACAAGAAGTTGGGCAAAATCAGTTTTGCCTAGGGTGGCAAAAAACCTTGTGTCAGCTCTTGCTGGAGGGAGAGGGAGGATGCTACTGGGTCTGGCAGGAGGATTCCTGGGGTACTCGGGGGGGGGGGGCTGTGGCAGTCAGCTTGGAATAGGTGGGGGTGCTGGGAGACAGTTTGAAGTGGGTGCACTTGGGTGTGCTCAGAATGAGGAGGGTTCAGATCATGGATCTGTGACATGGGTCCATCCTCTATTTTTGTGTACACGTCCCCATCTTTGTTTCTTGCCCTCTGAAGGAGAAGGCCTGGGGCAGGGGAGGGAGTGGGTGGGACACCTGCAGGGCAACACTTGTTGTACATTCTCTCCTCTCTGTGTTTAGCGTGTGCTTTGCATTTCCTGATGTGCCCCCCCTAATTTATCGTCACTGATCTATACTTGATGAGTCTGCCTAAGTTTTGCACATTTTACTATGGCATGGTAGTCGCCTGACATGTTCAATTACATGTTGTGCTGGTTGATGGGAAGTTTTTCTTTAGTAGCAGTAACTGCAAAGTACGTATTTGCTAA
Organism: Sphenodon punctatus; assembly: GCA_003113815.1. Classification (NCBI taxonomy): domain Eukaryota; kingdom Metazoa; phylum Chordata; class Lepidosauria; order Sphenodontia; family Sphenodontidae; genus Sphenodon; species Sphenodon punctatus. The sequence continues at coordinate 3,540,966 of QEPC01004630.1, read as the reverse complement.
TCTTGCTGTACTGTATCCCCTGAATAAGGCCACTTTCACACCTGATGCTGCAGCGCTGTAAAAATGAAGTGAGGCAAAGATGCGGCAGCGGGGAAGGGCCCAATGCCGGAAGTAGCTCTCGTGCAAACGGGTCTTTTGCGGCTTTACTTGCGCATGACAGGACTGGATTTTGCATCCTGTCATGCGTGAGTAAAGCTGCGACAGACCCTCATTCACACTGTCGCTACTTCCTGCATCGGGTTCTTTCCCGCTGCCCCATCTTTGCCTCATGTCATGTTTACAGCACCGCAGCGACAGGTGTGAATGTGGCCTAATTCCAGCTATTTTCCTGCAACAGACCCCTCCTGTCCACAATTTGCTGTGTGTATTAAATCGACTACAGAAATCAAGGGCATGATAAAGGAAGGTGGCTTCTGTAGCTGCTACTGAGCATGCTCAGTTCATCAGCACGTTCAATAGTAGAAAAAGTACACATTTCTCATACATACCATACACTACACCAATGTGCCTCGCCCTGAGGAGATGTGCACTGGGTTAGAGTCTCCCCATGCTCCCACCAGGACTAGCAGACCTCCTGGAGCAGCGGCCGCGGGAAAGGGAACCCACTCTCGGAGGCAAAGGAGCACAACTCATGGGTGTGGTCTCTGCGGGAGGGGAGTGAGTGCTAGTGGGTTAGAGCAGGGTGGGTTAGGACACAAGACTTGGTTTCTCAGGAGTGGAGTGGGGCTAGCAGGTTAAAGTAGGGAGATGGTAATGTTGGAGGGGAAATTCAGTGTATTTCCCTTTCAAAAAACAGGAAAATTCTAGGATTAAAAACCTTAATGGTGGAGTTAAGGCTCTTACAAATTCACTTGTGTTCCCTTCTTAACTTGCACAACATGTAAGCAGCAAAGATGTTGGACAGTCTCACATATTGTGCTTCCTTACAACTTAGGCTTCATGCACCCAAACTTTACCTTGGTCTTTCAGCTCCCTTCCTCTGCAGGTCTGGGGCAACACTGAAGCTGGTAACATCTTGCTGACCCCTGGCCCCCTGCTTTCATAAAAACATAAGAAATGCCATACTGGGTCAGACTCATGGACCATTGAGTCCAGCATCCTGTCTCTGACAGTGGCCACCAACAGTAGCTCAAGAGAAGTGCAGGTCACGGAGGTGTGACCCATCTCCTGCTAACTGCTCCCAACTACTGGGGTTTAAGTCCTAACTAGTAAGCATTTATTGCTCTATCCTCTAAAAATGTACCTAGCTTCAGTTTGAAGCTAGTTATAGTGCTGGCTTTCACTACCTCCTCTGGCAAGGAGTTTCACAACTGAATTGTCTGCTGAGTGAAAAAGTACTTCCTTTTGTTAAATCTGCTGCCATTTAATTTCAGAAAGCATCCCCCCTGTTCTCTTATTGTGAGAAAGGGCAAACAACAGTCGTCTACTTATTTTTTCCACACCACACATGATTTTATAAACTTCTATCATATCCCCCTTAGAGAAGCTATTATCGGCAGACTCTCCTCCCTCTGAGCAACCATTTGATCCTTACGTAGACACTGAGCAGGTGAAAGAACTGATTGTTGCACTCAAACGGAATAAAGTCCCTGGGGGTAATTGGATTACTGCCAAGGTTCTCCAGGATTGTGTCGATTGGTGGGCACCTTTATTGGCCAACCTTTTTACCTTGATCAACAAGACTTGC
>QEPC01004630.1:3478229-3522642 GCA_003113815.1 Sphenodon punctatus | reverse complement strand
TGATGGCAGCAAAGGAAGCTTTATTCTTCACTATCATAGTGTCTGAAAAATCTCATCCAGTGGAGCTGTTCTGGGTGGTGAGAGGCCTGGTTATTCCAGCCTGCCTCTGTCTGAAAATGGAGTCATCTAATGTCCGCTGTGACATTTTAATTAACTGTATATTTGGATCTGTTTCATATTGGTATTGCCCACCAATGTGGGGGATGTTCTTGGTGCATTGAGGGCAACCAATTGTGAACCATATCCTTTCCTTTCATCCTGGATGGGGAAAGTCAGCCAGGAGACATTGGGGCCATTGCTGGCTAGGCTTGTCAATGCCTCCCTTTGGAGGGTAGGGTGTTGGACGTCCTTAAAACTGAGGTTGTCCAGCCCGATTAAGAAATCATCTTTGGATGCTGACTCACCAGCCAGCTATCAACCTGTCTCAAATGTTCCCTTTTTAGGGAAGGTTACTAAATGGGTGGTTGCCCAAAGTTCCAAGTTCATCTCAATACAATTGGATTTCTAGACCTGTTTCAGTTGGGCTTTTGCTGGGGTATGGCAAAGAGACTGCGCTTGCAGCCTTGGCTGCTGAAGATGTTAGAAATAATTTACAAGAGTTCCTGAATGTTGACAGCATTGAGGAGTCCGGGAGCCCTTATGCATCACCCACAGTAGTGGTATGGAAAAAGAATGGTAAAGTGAGAATGTGCAATGACTATTGAACTATAAATAAGTGCACTATGTTCCCAGGATTGACAAGGCTCTAAATAGCCTCACATGAAGCAAGTGGTTCTCCATCCTTGATTTATACAGTGGCTGCTATAAAATACCAATGACAGAAGTGGACAAAGAAAAGACAGCTTTTTTTGCCCTGAGGGAGTTGCAGTCCTGGGTCTCTGACTGTTTTAAACAGTCCTTGCATTACACTAGCTAACTGCACAAACAGGCTGGGGAAATTGCATGAGAAATTTCATCTGAAAATGCTTCCTTTTTACAAAGCTCATAAGCCACTAAAATACGCACAAAAGAATGTCAACCATAATTTTACTAGTGTTGATTTAATGCAGGATGTAATATATTCAGTCTAAAATATAAAGATTACTGTCCTAGTAGAAGATTCATACTAGATGACTAGTTAGTCTCTGTCTCAGATTTTCTGCATGACTGTATTCTACAAAGAGAGTCATTAAATATTACTTGGACATAAAGAGAGCAAGGTTCAATCATTAGAATGTTCATGATAAGGGCAAAACAAAAGAAGATGTAATGTCTTGATTAATGTGGAAAAAATTAATTTTGGAAAGATGTTTGAAGCCAAATTAAAAGACAAGATAAGATGAATAGGAAAGGGGGTTCTTTTTTAGAGAAAGAGGGGGTGGAGTTTGCTGAGCTGATCCCAATTATAAATCAATCTTTACAAAAACAAATTAATCTCAGAAAGAAAAGAAAAGAAAAGAAAAGAAAAGAAAAGAAAAGAAAAGAAAAGAAGATTATGAACAAGAAAAAAAGGATTGCTTCAGCTGTGAGTGTTCCTTTCTCCCGGAAATGACCAGTTACAGAGCTAGTCTTAGAATCTGCAGGGTCCAGGGTGAAAATAAAATGTGGGGCCCCTACATCCCATCCTCTATAGCTCCACCCCTTTGACAATTGGCAGTCTGCTGTCTCGAACCCCTAGTGGGTGAGGTGAGGGAAAGGAAAATTTGGTTCACTTACCCAGTGAATTTTTCTCTTTCTCCCCTGTGGAGGTAAGCAGTCCTGATTGGATTAGCTCCTCCACTTCCACTTGAGAGACAGAATCTAAAGATGATTGATGGCTCAGCATAGGGGAGGAGCTAACTCCAGCTCGACCACCCAGAACTGAACAAGCTTAATAGAGTACTAAACACTAACCAACTCTCAACTATAACAAAACCCATAGGTGTGCCGAAGAATGAACAGTCTAGGCAAGACAAAAGGAAAGAACAGAGGTACTAAAACAAAATAGGTTGTTACGGGTACCTAAGCGAAGGGTGACCCTGAGGTTTCCAAAGAAGAGAAAAAACAACCCATTGTTTGTTGTCAGGGACCTGTAGACCTGAGAGGTGGCTATGGAATCAAGGGAGAGTCAAACAGCTTGCCTCCCCAGTAGAGAGAAGGAAAATTCACCTGTAAGTGAACCAAATTTTCCTTTCTTCCTCTCCTGTGGAGTCAGGCAGTTCTGATTGGGATCTCACAGAGCTGTATTCCCAGAATAGGATGGGCAACCAAAGTAACTGCGGACCCAGATTCCTCCTCGGCGCAACCTGGGGCTCCGAGGTCTATGATAAAGCTGTTTGCAATACCTGCCATCCAAAAGCTACCCTGCCTGAGGCCCAGGTGTGGATTTTGTAGTGCCGAGTACATGTGTGACTAGATTACCAGTATGACACCTTACAGTTCTCTTCCATCGACGCTCCCTGAAGGAGGGCCACATTGGCAGCAGCGCTCCTAAGGGAGTGCACCATGATTCCGGCTGGTATCGGAAGTCCCTTAGATTTGTTGTCGAGGTATGGGTATATTTGCACACCTTTCATCCGCAAGTCTGCTACCAATGTCACCAGCAGCTTGGTGAGGCCACCAACCTGAATGGAAGGGCTGTGTACTGAAAATAGAGGGCGGGTCCAAGATGGATCTCACCTCCCGGTTCTTTTTGGGGATGATTTGCTTGCAAGGATCTCACTCTATCAAGCAGTAACACTGTTGTGTGATTTTTATTAGTCTGAAGCGAGCTTCAGTCCCCAGTAAAACATTTCCTTTTTGCCAGGTAGTCCTATAGCAGGGATGCCCTCCTCCAATCCATACTTCTGGAACACTTGGGAGAAGCATACCCTTCCAATGTGCACCCAGTAGGATACTGTCAAAAAACGAAACAAAAACAAAACAACCCAACTCAGCTACCTGAATACACTAATCAAAGAACTCTTGAACTTGAATAGTATTGAACAGGGCAGATAAAAACAGTATGGAAGCCTCTTGCCTCCCAGTGTACACTAAAAGCTTTTCCCGATACCTCCTCATGGTTGGGTGTGTGAGTGAGAGTGTGTGTGAGTGAGAGAGACTGTGCATATCATGACAAGAAGGGAGGACAAGGCTGAATTATCTGCTCAGCCTCTTACTAGTCTGATGTGTAGCTTCTGATGGAGCTACTCCCTTATGCCCCATCAGTTCTGCACATGCCTCTATACGCTGTGAGGTAGGGAACAGCTATCTGGAGCAGCAGTGGGCTTCTGGAGAGGCCGAGTTGTGGACAGTCAAGCGAAGGAGTGTATGCACATCCCTCTGCTGCAGCTTCCAGCTGCTGGGATACGTAAGTGGGAAGAGGGTAAGGCCACATAGCTTCCCCCACTACACCACGGCTCAACAGCCTCTCTCCGTAGCGGTGGCTTCCTGTGGTATCAGCTTCCCTTGGAGGAGAGATTCTCAACGGTGTTACTGTGAGGGGCAAGAAGGACATATAAAAGACCACGCTCCCTGAATAGCCAACATGAAGCTGTAACCTCAGCAACCTAAAAGGAGATGGAGGAATAAAAGGAAAAGCAAATAATTTTTAACAACAAAATATTTTTAAAAGAAACTGGCTCTATCTGGAGAGCCTTGGATCCTCTCTCCCTATAAGCCAGGGCAGTACTAAATGGATGTGGAAGGGGATGCCCCTCCTAGGGCAGGGCAACCTTCTCCTCTATGGGGAGGAACATAACCTTACAGACAGACTTTCTGCTGGGGATGGGGGGGGAGGGACTTTTTAAAATATAGCATGCAAATATGCATCCACAGCTTGTGTGCATAATTACTGTGACTTCATCTGCAATCACAGCAATTGTCATCTTATGTGTTTATTTTTTGCCTGCACACGGGTTTCTAAAAATTGGTTCCTTAAATGGCCTTTCCAGCTTTACAAAGTACACCACCACATAAAAATATACACTTTTGTTTTTTCTGTCTCACTTCTTATTAAAAGTTGTTATTACAGTAACGTCTAGAGGAATTAATCAGAGATCATGGCCCCTCTGCACTATGGTTTGGGAACACAATTTACTACTGAAGTTATGTCAATGCTAGAAATCCAGATACAATTTCCAACACTAACAGATTTTTCAATTCAGAATCCTAACTAGTTGAACTTTGGAATTCACTTGGGTATGTTCTCTGTTCTATTGAAGCATACAGCTGAATAATTTAATGTTATAAGCTTAGGTTAAACCTTAAGGTTTAGGCAGAGGATGCCCTGAGTAATGGTACAGTTACAGCATCATATGAAGTAGACCTACAATTTAAAAAAATAGCACTTAAGTCTGCCATTTGAAGAATAAATGGCAATTTTGTTTGTATACCAAATTCTCTGAAGGCTTCATTATGCCTTATTAGCTTGATAACAAGGTGTTTATAACACTTTATAAATGGAATTGAATCAAATTATAAACTTGCCATGTTTTATATGTGTATCTAATTGACAGGAAGCTGCATGGAGAAAATGTGACAGCATTTCTTCTCTACATTCACTCAGACGAGTATATACAAGGAGCAAGGAAGTACCTATTAAAAAGTAACCATCCATTACTGAGTTCCTACCCAGACCATCAGCACATACAATCTTTGTCTCATTACAGATCTTTAAAACAAAAATCATTGCACAGTACTTGTAAATACAACAAACCATGAGTTTTTGGAAGTCTGCAAAATTATTTCTGCGTTTTACTGGATTTAGTAATCCTGAGAAACTTGTTAGTCTCATTTACTAACACACTGGATTCAAGAAATCAATAATGGTAAGGTTGACAGGCACCTCTTCAATTATCCAGATATGTCCCTGATAAAAAGCAACTATGCTCTATTTTCACCCTTATGAAAACCTCTGACTTTCAAAGAAAACTAAAGATACATGAAACATACACATATCAAGTGTGGCCCCGGGCTTCTCTTTTCGACATCACTGCAAGACACCTGGCTGTTCCGTCAGCCCTTTGGCAAGGGAGATGGGTGAGGGTGGGTTTTTATTTTTATAGGGGGTGGTACAGGTGGGGTATTTTTTTCCTCCCTCCTCTTTTCTCGGGGGGGGGGTTTCCCCCTTTTCCTCTCTTCCCCCTATTTTAGATGTTTTATGTTGTTGTTTGTGTATTTTGTGTGTATTTTTATATATTGTAAGCCACCCCGAGCTGCCTTCTCAAATGTTTTAATAAATAAATAAATAAATAAATAAATATTTATACTATATATGGACTGACCAGACACTTGATTGGTTTGTAACAAAACTGATGTTTTACAAGTGATAGTAGGCCTTAGAATTTGTAGGGCCTGGGACTATGTTAAAATGTAGGGTTCTTGGTGGGCCCCATCCTCTGTGGGGCCCTAGAGGTGGTCATGCTTGGGGTATCAACACCCTACCCTGGTGAAGTCCACTCCTTTTGAGACCAGTAGAACCCCTCTGGCTCAGGCAACATCCTTGGAGCCTCTAAAAACCCAGTTCAACAGGCCTCTTCACAAGAGAACTCTCTAAAGAAAACCTTTTCCTACAGCCACCACAGGAAACTGATCTCTCGGACCGTTATAGACCCTGGGAATGCTCCAGAACTTGGGCCACTTTCAGACATGCCCCCCACAATGCATATTTGGGCTGTGGGTGTGGGGGGAAATGCACAGCCTGAATATGCGTGGGGACCTGGCTGGTCTGAAAGGTCGCACGGGATGCAGAGCTTGATTTCCTGCTCTGCATCCCATGCGGCTTTGCTGGAAAAACCACACTGGGGGCGGGGGGGCTTTCAGACCAGCCGATCCCCACACATATTTGGGCTGTGCATTCTGCCTCCACAGCCCAAATATGCATTTGGGGGGGGGGGAGGGGCAATGTCTGAAAGTGGCCTCAGTCCCTCTCCACCCTTTCAGTCCACAGTGAGCCTGCTCAGGGATTTTAACTTCCTTCTCATGTTTGTTAATACGCATCCATTGGTGTCATGGGCAAGTCCTGGAGAGAGACTAAACAGAGTACCTTTTCACTAATCTACTGGATGCACATATTTGCTGGCAAAGATCCACACTTCTGCCCTTCTCACGAGACGGAAGCTGTGTATCATTTGAGTCCCAGACTTCCACGTAGTGTCGATGGGTATTATTATTATTATAATAAAAAATTTCTTATCCTGCCCTCTCCTGCTAAAGGCAGCTCGAGGCGGCGTACAATATAAAAACATAAAATATACATATAACTTAAAACAAACAATAAAACCATAAATTCTCACACACACACACACACACACACACACACATTATTCCATCCTTCCCCGTCTCTTTCGCCAAATGACTGGCAGAACAGCCAAGTCTTACACTGACGCCTCAAGGAGGGAAGGCCCTGGGCCAAATGAACCTCTGCTGGGAGGGAGATCCACAACTGAGGTGCGGCGACCGAGAATACCCTCTCCAGTGTGATCCCCTGCTGAACACGGAGGACCTTCAAAAGGACACCCTAGCCGACCGCAATGGCTGTCCAGAACCCGGGAAGTGAGGCAGTCCTGCAGGTAGGTGGGATCCAGGCCGTATAGGGCTTTAAAGGTCAACACCAACACTTTTAATCAGGCCCAGTAGGCAACCAGCAACCAGTGCAGAGAATGGAGCACCAGTGTTATGTACTCTTGGCAGTCCGTACCCGTCAGGAGACGGATCGTCGCATTCTGCACCAGTTGCAGCCTCCGACCCGTCACCTTGGGTAGCACCACGTAGTGTGTGTTACAGTAATCAAGTCTCAAGGTGATGAAGGCATGGATAATGGTGGCAAGGTCACAGTCTGAGACATAAGATTGTAACCGTCGCACCAGATGTAATTTGGTAAATGCACTCCTCGCCACAGCTGTCACCTGGACAGCCAGGCAGAGCTACGAATCGAGGAGCACCCCCAGACTACGAACTTGAGGAACCAGGATGGGGTGCACCCCATAAAGGATGGGGGCCTCCACTCCTTCGGCCAGCATCACCTCTGTCTTGTCGAGATTGAACTTCAGGCGACTTGCCTTCATCCAGTCCCCCACAGTTATCAGACATCAGGTAAGTAACGAGACTGCAGGGCCTGAGTCTGCTGAAAACGAGAGGTAGAGCCGACACCGCTTTTAAACGAGGGGCGCTGAAGCGCCTCCTGAACGCCGCGTTAAAGCAAAGCCACCAGAAGTAACGTTCTCCCCGTTGCCGGCGGCGGCGGTGGCTGGCAACACGGGGCTTTGGAGTGGCGCATTCTAAAAGCCTGAAAATTGAAGTCTTAAGAACGCGCCGCTCCAAAGCCCCGTGTCGCCAGCCGCCGTCACCGCCGGCAACGGGGAGAACGTCACTTCCAGCGGCTTTGCTTTAACGCGGCATTCAGGAGGCGCTTCAGCGCCCCTCGTTTAAAAGCGCCCTTAGTGTCACTGGCATATGGATGACAACACACGCCAAACCCTCTCACGACCTCGCCCAAAGGCTGCATATACACGTTGAACAGGAGGGGGGACAGAATAGAACCCTGCGTGACCCTACACGTGAGATCCCGGGGAGCAGATGTACAGTCACCCAAGACTACACGGTGAGTCCTACCAGTCAGGAATGAGCGGAATCATTCAAGAACAGTCCTGCCCACCCCAGCACAATCCCGCAGTCGAGTCACCAACAGCTCATGGTCAATAGTATCAAAGGCAGCTGACAGATCTAAGAAGACCAGAAGGGTCGACTGCCCCCGGTCTAAAGCACAGTGCAGGTCGTCGACCGAGGCCACAAGCGCAGTCTCGGTGCCATATCCCAAACGAAAGCCAGACTGCAAGGAGTCCAGGAAACTGACCCGATCCAGATGGTCCCGGAGCTGCTGGGCCACCACCCGCTCAATAACCTTCCCTAAAAAGGGAAGGTTAGAGACAGGCTGGTAGCTGGCAAGGGCATCAAGGGATGGTTTTTTGAGCAAGGGTTGCACCACAGCTTCCTTAAGAGACTCTGGGACCCTGCCCTCCTCAAGGGAGGCATTGACCACCCATGCCAGCACCAACCCCAACGTCTCCCTGATAGCCTTAAGCAGCCAGGACGGGCAAGGATCTAATTCACATTTTGTGCCCTAACAGCCCCCACGACACCCTCCGCATCGGCAGGGGTCACCAACTGAAAGGGGTCACACAACATCGGCAAGGGTCATGCAACTGGGTATGTATTAATGAACGTGAAGTTTCCAGATGGCATTCTCTGGGTTGGCTCAAGCACACCCTAGCACACCTGCTGCCATTGAGGCGCTGTCCCTAGCTACCTGCAGCCCCACTACCTCAGTCACCTGGCTGGCATTAGCTACTGTCTTAAAGGGCCTATCTTTCTCTCAGGCTGTGCCCTGGAACACTATCTCTAACTACTGATTGTACAACACTAGGTATATTATTGGTGCTATATAAATAATAATATTTTTTCTGAAATGCTTTCACCAAGAAAAGTATGCTGTGTATCATGAAAAGGCATGTGGCTATAAGAATTTAGAAATAGGTTAATTTAATAATGGATTTATCATCAAAATACCATACATGAAGTTACAATGGAACACATATTATTTTATTTATTTACCACCATTTTTACCCAGTCCTTTCCCAAAGGCTCACGGTGGTTTACAAAAATATAAAATAGAATAAAAAAATTAAAATAAAATTATTTATTTATAATTATATTTATATCTATAATTAACCATGAGTATTGCTAGTGACAGATGAATTAAGGGTTGTGGGATGCCCCAACAATTTTACCTTTATGACATTTTGGCACATTGTGTGTTTAAATGATTAATGAGAACATTTGGTGTATAATACACACTACATGTATTCCACAGAATTCTGGGGCCTATAAACACTTTCATGCATAATTCAAAAATAAAATGCAGGGATTTTTTTTTAATGCATTTAAAAACACATTTTCCAACATGAGTCATATTTAAGCTGTATGATGCTTTTACTAATCATAACATATTTTTGGATCTATTTCAAGTCACATTCAGACACACTGCGCTCAGAGTGGGCAAATGTTAAAGTTATGGACAAGAACACTTTATTGGTATGGTGTCAAAATGATTGTCCATCAAGTAACTTTGGATGTGCTGTGGTGGAAGACTATACAGTTTCTTACAAAGTATTTTTAACGCAAGGACTGTGATCCAGCTAGGACCCAATGCCAGTACACGGGGCTGTGTGGCCACATGTGGCCGGGAGCAAGTGTGCGTGGGTGGAGGCAGATGCTGAGCGCCGCCAGCCAGATGGCCACACCCCCACCGACTCGGTGGTGGCCATGCCCCCTCCACCAGCCCTGAGTGGGGAGCTCAGCCCACAGAAGGGGTTCCCAAGCCCTTTGGGCAAGCACCATTGGGGAAAACCCCCCCTATGGGAAACCCCACCTGTCCACCCCTACCCCCTGTGGCACACTGAACAGCTGCACCTGCACAGGCTTACTCCTGCCTGGAGCAGGAGTAAGACATGCACAGCCATAGGGGAAAAGGCACTGGACGCTGTGACCCGCAGAAGCTACTGCACACCCACCTGCCCAGCCAGTCCCAGAACCTGACAGGACTCAACTTAGAGAACGGGTGCCTTTCTCAGTTCCCCATGTGACCTGGATCCTGTCTCCACACTGCGGCACATAGAGGGTACAGGAGGGGCAGGAGCAAGTAGGGGACTATCCAGGTCTCCCATGCTCTTGGGTGAGTGCTTTGCATTTCTGGCAAAGGGCCAGGAAAAGGGCCACCAGGGAAGCCAGGTGGGCGTGCAGTGGCTTCTGTGGGTCAAGGGACCCACGCCGGCACCCCCGCCCCGCTGCACATTACCATTGCCCCAACCCCTTTTTCCGGACCCTGCATGATGCAGGGACCGGAGTTGGATGCAGTGCTGTGGCCACCGGTGCACTAGAGCATTCCACCTGCGCAGCTGACCCCTATGCGGTGGACTATCTGGATCATGCTCAAAATCTCTTGGTTTAACAACTATATACATTTACAGAGTAAACAGTGCCTCTTTTAGTGGAATGAAAAGACACAGTAATGGGCCTCATAGGGTGTTTTTAAATGACTCTACACATGCCCCCCCGCCACAGTCCAACACGGCCAACCACCCCTTTGAAGTTGGTGCCTGGGGAGGCGCGTTCCTGTGACACGCACCGGTCACCCACGGCCATGCACGGAGCACTCCTGACAAATCTGGAGTGCCCCGTATGGGCCAGAGTGGCTGCTTCTGTGGATGGGACAGCCATGCTGGGAGCTGCTTGTTTATTATTATTATTATAAGCATTTATATAGCACCAGCAATGTATCTGGCGCTTTACAAAGAATAAGATAGACACGGTCCCTGCCCGAGAGTTCACAATCTAAAGACGGGGGAGGGGAAAACAGAGGGAAGGGGGAACAGAGGGAGAGACAAGGAATGCAACATCCATGAGGATGCGAGAGCTCAGGTACACGTTCTTGGCTTGGTTACAGTAACTGGGAGTATGCAGGTAACAGGTGGGGGATAATCCTGGGTGGTGTTTGAAGTCCTCCCCATGCACCTTGTATGCANCGAATCTTGTCCCTAGATCCAGTTCTTACTCTCAAGAACTGAAAAAGTGAGCTCAGGGTAAGGGGACAGAAATTAGGTAAATACACACAAGGGTAGGGGACAGATCCATGACAGATCTATATACTTGGATCCTCTTCTTCCTAAGTGCACCCCTTCAACAACCCCATCCCCAACTTGGTGGTCCTCAAGAGCTTGTACTAATTTTTAACGCCCGACATGCAACTCATGCATGTTATGTTTAGACAGGCATTACATGTGTATAAAAAGATCCCTCTCTATTACCTGAAATTGACTCAATGATTATAGGAATCTGCAGATAATTTGAAGACATGCTTGATGAAATAGCAATGGTTTGGCAGATCAGAACTGAGAAGGGCTATGAGCAGGGCCCCGATTCTTCAGCGGAATTTTTTTTAAAATTCCACGGGAGTCAGGGCCCAATTCTGCGCCTCAGCACAATTTACCATGCGGGGCGGGGGGGCTTGGCTTGCCTCCTCCCCCCTCACTGGTCAAACCTTCATGGCTTCCCAGCTGCCAGGGTTTCCCCTCCCCAGCTGCCGGGGCTTGCTTGACTCCCCTCCCCTTTTAGAAAAGGAATTGCCTTACCAGTGATAGCAGCAGTAGCTGCTCCGTCCAGCGCGCTCGTACTTCCTGGCCCCTCCCGACGGGGTGTCTCAGGGCGACGCAGCCGGATGACATCATCCGGCTGCGTCGCCCTGAGAGGCCCCGTCGGGAGGGGCCAGGAAGTACGAGCGCGCTGGACGGAGCAGCTGTTGCTGCCATCACTGGTAAGTTAATTAATTATCTAAACGGGGGGGGAAAAGGGGAGGCAAGCCCTGGCAACTGGGGAGGCTGGGGAGGGGAAGCCCCGAGGGTTTGTTCATTCCCCTTCCCCCGTAGAATCTCCTGCCCCACGTCCCCGCAGCGCAGGCTAGAAATTCTGCGCTGGGGTAAGCGGGGCAGGAGAATTCCGCGGGAAATCTGCGAATCGCAGACCCGCGTTTCCCTCAGGGCCCTGGCTATGAGGCAAACACCACAGCACAGTGGTAGAAAAAAGTATAAAAACAGGACATCACCGTAGAATAGAGAGCACAGGAGGGACAGTCAAACAAGGTCAGATAAAGCAAACCGAGGCAGAGTTGTATGTGGTCTTGAAGGTGAAAGCCAAAGCCAAGAATTTTAAAGTTGATGAGGTGGAGAACAAAGAGCCAGGCAGAAAGAATTGGTAACCTACCTTTGGTGAATTCCTTTCTCTCATATGCTCTGCATGCTCCTCCTGCTGGGTAGTTCCACCGTTGACCCCCAGGAGGCAGATGAACTTTTTTTTCCTGCGCCTGCGTCACGGTGCTACCCAGCTCCACAGCCAGTCCGTTTGCAAGCTGAAAAATCTAGTCTTACCTATTGTAAATAACTAGGATAACTGAAACGAGGGTGGAAACCCTTTCTTAGAAACCTAACCGGTCGAAAAAACTCAACTATCTGGCCCGTTTCAATCAATTGAAAACAGACCTCTATATCAGAAAAAACACCTAACAACATTACCTGGTTCCACACCCCCTGCTACTACTCATGCTGCTTGGCAGGGAGGGTCGGAGGAGTATGCAGAGCATATGAGAGAAAGGAATTCACCGAAGGTAGGTTACCAATTCTCCTTTCTCCTCATAGCTCTGCATCCTCCTCCTGCGGGGACGTACCCAAGCATTCAGACCAAAATCAAGGGTGGGAGCCAGCATTACTGGTGGTGTCCAGTACCGCCTGCAGCACCCTTCTGCCAAAGGCAGCCTCTGCTGATCGAAAAGTATTAATTTTGTAATGCTTTACGAAAGGATGGATAGAAGCCCAAGTGGCTGCCCTGCATATTTCCTCGTATGAGGCCCTCGCCTTAAAGGCATAAGAAGTGGCAGCGCTGCGTATGGAATGTGCCCAAATCTGAAGGGAAGGGGAACCCTACCCTTTGCCTTGTAAGCTTCTACAATACCCTGTTTCAACCATTTAGATATTAAAGACTTTGTAGCCTTACGACCCTGATGTCCCGGTCTGATGTTCACGAACAAGGCTGTGGACTGTCTGAACCCCTTAGTTCTCGCTAGGTAAATTTTAAGTGCCCTCTGGACATCCAGCGTATGCCAGGACTTTTCCTTTGGATGTACTGGTCTGGGGCAAAAGAAGGGCAGAATTACATCCTGTGCCCTATGGAAAAGAGAGTTTATTTTGGGGAGGAACGCCTCGTCTAGCCTTAGGGTCACCGATTCCTTTTGGAAAATACAAAAGTTGTCCTCCATGGATAGGGCCCCAAGTTCTGACACCCGTCTCGCTGATGTGACAGCTACGAGAAAAATGACTTTTAAGGTCATAAAGTACAAAAAAACATGTTTCAAGGGCTCGAAAGGGGGCTTAGTAAGGGTCTCCAGTACCAAATTGAGATCCCAAGAGGGTACTCTATGCACCACAGGAGGAGCTAGGTTCCTGGCTGCTTGTAGGAACCTTCTAATGTTCCTGTGGGTCGAAACTACTCTGTTGGAGACTGCCCTAAGGACTGAGCCTATGGCCGCTGCTTGTCTGGCCAGGGTGTTTGCACTACGACCCTTATCTAGACCCACCTGTAAGAACTCGAGGACCTGGGTCACCCCTGCTTTGGTCGGATCCTGGTCTCGCTGCATCGACCAAACCCGCGAATGTCTTCCTGGTAGCCCTGTAGCTTCTCTTGGTGGCGGCTCTTCTAGATAGCTGGATTGTGTTCAGCACCGCCTCCGAATAGCCTCTCGCCCTCAGTGCTGATTGTTCAAGTTCCAGGCTGTCAGATTTAGCGTCCGTGTACCTGTGCAGCATACCGGTTCCTGGGTGAGCAGAGTTGGGATGAGGGGCAGCCTTCTGTATTGAGCGTTGCTCCGTTCGATCAGTTCTGAGAACCATGACCTCCTGGGCCACCATGGGGTTATCAGTAGTAGGTGTGTCTCCTCTCTGATTGCCCTGGATATTGTCTTCTGAATCAATGGAATGGGAGGAAAGGCGTATAAGAGTCCCCTGGGCCAGGGGCAGTTCAGTGCATCGGTCCCTTCCCCCTCTCTGCATCGAGTTCGAGACATGAAGCGGGAAACCTGTGAGTTTTCCCTGGTGGTGAATAGATCCATCAGTGGTAGACCCACCCACACCACCAGTTGTTGGAACACCGACCTGTCTAGGGACCACTCGTGCGGGTCGACAGTCTGCCGGCTCAGCCAATCTGCTCATGTGTTGTCTTGGTCCTTGATGTGGAGAGCCTTCATGGATGTTAGGTGTAACTGGGCCCATGCGAACAATCTGGTCACCTCCCGATGTAACTCCCTCGATCTCGATTCCCCCATGTGATTGACATAGGCTTTTGCCGTCACATTGTCCATGTACACCAGGAGGTGCCAAGAGGCAAATGTTGGGTAGAGGTGCGAGTCGGATGGCCTTCAGTTCGAGAAAGTTGATCCTTCTCATCGCATCTCTCCTTGATCAGAGACCCTGTGCTGTGCGTGGTCCTGAGTGTCCTCCCCAGCCCAGTAGGCTGGCATCTGTCGTTAACACTGTTCTTGTTGGTTCCGAGAGTGGCACCCCATCACAAAATGTTTCTGGCCTTAACCACCAGGACATCGAGTCTTTTAAGTCCTGTGGAATGGGAACCCACGGATCGAGCCACAACGTGAGCTCTCTCTGGAAACCCCTTAGCTGCCTCTGCAAGGGACGTAGGTTGAAGCGGCCCCATGTCACCTGCCCTATGCAGGATATAAGGAGACCCAACGGTCTCGCTAAGAGTTTGAGTCTCATGTGGTTGCGGAGTTGGACTAGCTGTTGAATCTTTTCCCGTCTTTTGAGTGGGACGAATGCGTGGTCTAAGGCGGTATCTATTAGAATACCCAGATGTTCCAATCTTTGGGTTGGCGTCAGATGACTCTTCTTTCTGTTTATGAGGAACCCGTGTTTCTCTAGATAGCGGATGGTTCTGTCTAGGTGATTCTGCACCCTGTCGGGGGAGTTGCCCCTGATCAGGTCATCGAGGTACGCATATACGTGGATCCCCGTGCTGCGCAGGTTGGCTATCAATGGGGTCAAGATCTTTGTGAATGTCCTGGGAGCTGAGGACAGACCAAAGGGCAGAGCTCTGAACTGCCAGTGATGTTTGTTGTAGGCAAATTTGATTCATTTTCTGTGAGGGCCCCAGATTGGAACATGCAGGTAAGCCTCCCTGAGATCTAAGGTCGCCATCCAATCTCCCTTCTGCAGGCTCTGGCACACTGACACCGCCGTCTCCATCTTGAACCTGTGACATTTCACGTGCTTGTTTCAGTGTCTTGAGATCCAGAACCGCTTTCCATTTCCCGAGTTTCTTGGAGACTAGGAATAGGATGGAATAAATACCTGAGAAACGTTCCTGTTCTGACACTCTTTCTATTGCCCTGATGTCTTCCAGTCTCTGGATCTCGCTTGCCATCGCCCTGTGCTTTTGTGTGTCTTTGGGAACTGGAGATGCTATGAATCTTTGTTTGGGGGTACACTCCAGGTCTATCTGGTAACCTTCCGTTATACAGGAAAGGACCCAGGCATCCAAGACTGAGTCCCCCCACGCGTCTCTGAATTGTTGGAGTCTTCCTCCTACCTCCGAGGAGGCATAGTCAGGCGTCCTGCTTGGGGTGGTTGGAGCCAAATCCTCTTGGTTTTCGCTTATCGAACCTCCCTGATCTGAATCCCCTTCCTCTGAAGGTGAAGCCGCTTGAAAACTCTCTGTGGCCCTGGTTGTGAGCTCTTCTGGAGGTGCCTCTTCTGGAGGTGCCTCCGAAGCCCCTAAACCCCTAAGGTTTAGGGGCTTCGGAGGCACCTCCAGAAGAGCTCACAACCAGGGCCACGAAGGGGGAAGGGCCACAAAGAAAACCCCTCTTTGGTGCCACCTGCTGGAGAGTCTTTGGCTTGTCTTTAGTGTTAGCCTCATCTAGCACTTTCTCCAGGCAAACCCCAGGAGTTTGCACCCCTTGTAAGGGGCGGAAGTGAGAAGGTTCTTGGCCGTGGCATCCCCCTGCCAGGACCATAACCAGACCCTGCGTCTGACTGCTATGTCGTTTGCCATAGCCCTGGTGGACCAGGTTAGGGCATCGGTAGTTGCGTCTGCTAAAAAGGCAGTAGCCATGCAGATGTGGGAGGACAGTTTTTGTGCCCTCCTTTCTGACAAGTCAGGGNGCTATCAAAACCTTGACAGGGCAACTGATGGGCTTAGTCCGTGTTATAGATCAATATGGTCTGTTTCTTCATACGTTATATCAGGTTTCTCTTATCCTCAAAATGTAAATTTTCTGGACCAGGGAGGGACCATGTCTTTGTACGATGCCTAGCACAATAAGGTACAAAAATAAAATAATATTAAACGTCTTTGTTGACCCAGTCCATATACAGTTTTGAAGCCAATGTATCCCTTTCCCGCAAAAAACCCAAACCAGATATCATAAAAGCCTTTTAAGCTATCATTATCCTCAATGGATACTTTTAAGTCCAACGTACTTAAACACAGATACAGTACAAGCAGGAAATTAGGGAAAAGAAACAAGCAAGACATGGATGTTGTAGACTGGAAGGTGTACACTATATGAGGAAACCAATTTACAGGTGACAAAAAAAACAACCTTTTCCCCTCATAGGATGGAGACAAAGTAGTGTGAATGACACCTTTTATTGGACCAACTGCTGTTGGTCCAATAAAATGTGCACGCTTTAGGACCTCATAGGGTCCTTCCTCAGGCATGGAAAAGATCCTGTGAGGCCCAAAAGCTTGCACATTTCTACCAACAATAGTTGGTCCAATAAAAGATATAATTTGAACTACTTTGTTTCCATCTCTGTCACTTGGGACCAGAACAGCAGCAACACTTCCCCCCTCATAGGACAAATCAAATAATTGTATTTAACAAGCAGCAGGCAGAGAAGAAAGTAGTAATACTATAACGTGCTATATTAACTTACTGACTGTGGATTTTACATCTAGTCATAACTGGAATCTAGGGAATAATTGTGTTTCTAAACCTCTTGAGTAGTCTTAATGAGTCAACAGGGTGAAACTGATACACTATTCTCAGCAGTCGGAGTGTGCCATGATTTTTAAAAATCTGGGAGTGATTGTGGACAATATACTGAAATCTTCAGCCCAGTGTGCAGCAGCAGTCAAAAAACCAAACAGAATGTTAAGAGTTATAGGATGTCATAATGCCTCTATACAAACTAATTGTACGACCGCACCTGGAATACTGTGTGCAGTTCTGGTCGCCCCATCTCAAAAAAGACATAGCTGAACTAGAAAAGGTACAGAGAAAGGCAACAAAAATTATAAAGGGTATGGAACGGCTTCCATACAAAGAGAGGCTTGACAAGCTAGGTCTCCTCAGCTTAGAGAAGACAGAGGGGACATGACAGAGGCTTATAAAATCTTGAGTGGTGTGGAACGAGTAGATAGGGAACGGTGTACTTTTTCACTCAACGCATAATTAACTTACGGAATTTGTTGCCAGAGGACATTGTCAAGGCCAGTAGTATAGCTGGGTTTAAAAAAGGAATGGGTAAGTTATTGGAGAGTAGGTCCATTAATGGCTATTAACCAAGTAACTTACGGGATGAACTTCTTACTGTCGGGATCTGGGAGTGAACAACGGGGAATGGATTGCCCATTGTGATTGTTGATTCTTCTCCCATGCAATCGAGATTGGCCACTGTTGGAGGCAGGATGCTGGGCTTGACGGACCATTGGTCTGACTCAGTATGGCACTACTTATATTCTTATGTGCTCTAAAACTTGCTCAATGTGTAGAGGCATGCTCTAGAATCTAAATACTTTCCTCCTCTTCATTTGTAAAATTATCTTTCAGGTTCTCTGGCTGAAAGAAAAAAATCTTGCGGAAAAAAGAAGAGTGTAATCAAACCCATCATTGTCTTATGTCCACAGATTAGGAGGGGGGGGGGGGCTTTGTTTACTGAGCTAAATAATCCCAAATTCTGCAAATTCATCACAAGTAGAAGAAATGTGCATAATTATGAAAAGTTTATTTATGCAGATTTGCTTCCCAGCATGCAGTTATCCAGCAGTGAACACCTTATCCCCCAACTTCCACTCTTATACCACCTCAGCAGAAAACACACGTTGCCAAAAAAAATCCACACACCCAAGCAGCAAAAACAGAGGCAAAAGAAAAAAATATCCCTCCCCCGCCACATACCCAAGCAGCACGCACACACACACAAAATCCCTACATCCCACATACATCGGCAGCACACACACATACAAAGAGGCAGTCCCCTCTGCCCTCCTCCCCATGTACCCCAGCAATGTACACAGGTAGAGGCAACCCCCTGCTCACTTTCCCTCATGGACTCCAGCAGCGTGCACAGTACTCTGTGCAACACATACATGCATGCATATCCACAAACACAAAGGCCATTTTTACATGGGACACACCCACACAAGTCCACCCACACCACACGCATTCATCAGACACCCATCTGAAGGTGGCGTGGGGGGGGGGATGTGCACCCCCACGACCCACCCACCGCCTACTCATGCCCATGTATGGAGCATCTGGGGAAAATCTGGGATGCTCCATGCAGGGGCAGGCCAAATAGTGCATGGTTTCAGGCAAACACCGAGTGCACACCTGTCCCTGCCGTATGACTCTCCCCGCCCCCCCCCCCCCCCCCCCCCCTCCACCCCCCCCCCCCCCCCGCCCCCTCCCCCCCCCCCCCCCCGCCCCCCCCCCCGCCCTCACTCAGCAGAAGCGTGTGGTCCGTCCACAGCAGTGCACATGGGCCCGCCTCCCTGTCAAGTTTGTTTAAAAATGGCCAGTGACCACTCCCCCTATACCACATAGTACCACAGCAGCACACACAGAGCAATAGCCTGGTCAAACTCTCCTTGCCCTAGGTAAAGGAGAATTGTTAACCTACCTTCGGTGAATTCCTTTCTCTCATATGCTCTGCATACTCCTCCTGCTGGGTAGTTCCATTGTTGACCGCCAGGAGGCAGATGAACATTTTCTTTCCTGCGCCTGCATCACGGTGCTACCTGTCTCCACAGCCAGTCCATTTGCAAGCTGAAAAATCTTATCTTACCTATTGTAAATAACTAGGATAACTGAAAACGAGGGTGGAAACCCCCTCTTATAACTTTAATTGGTCGAAATTTCCCAACTATCTGACCCCTGTTTAAGTCAATCAAATGCAGACCTCTACGTCAGAGAAAAAACACCTCATTATATTACCTGGTCCCACACCCCCTGCTACTACTCCTGCTGCTTGGCAGGGAGGGTCGGAGGAGTATGCAGAGCATATGAGAGAAAGAAATTCACCGAAGGTAGGTTACCAATTCTCCTTTCTCCTCATAGCTCTGCATCCTCCTCCTGCTGGGATGCATCCAAGCATTCTGACCAAACTCAAGGGTGGGAACCAGCAGCACTGGAAGAATCCAGTACCGTCTGCAGCACCCTTCTGCCAAAGGCAGCCTCTGCTGACTGGAACACATTGATCTTATAATGTTTGACAAATGTGTGAATAGAAGCCCACGTGGCAGCCCTACAGATTTCCACGTAAGAGGCTTTTGCCTTAAAGGCGTATGAGGTGGCTGTGCTATGCACCGAATGGGCCCAAATCTGAAGGGGAGGAACTCTACCCTTTGCCTTATAAGCCTCACTGATTCCTTGCTTCACCCATTTAGATATCAGGGTCTTAGATGCTTTACGCCCGATACCCTGGTCTGATATTAACAAACAGCGCTGTTGACTGCCTGAACCCCCTGGTTCTAATCAAGTAAACTTTTAGGGCTTGTAAGACATCTAATGTATGCCAGGTCTTTTCTTTTGGATGTACTGGTCTGGGGCAGAACAAAGGCAGAATTACCTCCTGCGTTCTATGGAACAGGGAGTTAATTTTTGGAAGAAAAGCTTGATCTAATCTTAAAGACACTGAATCCTTATGGAAGGTACAAAAGTTGTCCTCCATGGAGAACTCCTAGCTTGGAGACACGTCTAGCTGAAATAACTGCAATGAAAAATACCACCTTCAAGGTCATAAAATATAAAGACACGTGTTTAAGAGGCTCAAAGGGAGGTCTGGTAATGGCATCCAGCACTAGATTGAGATCCCAGGAGGGAACCCTATGCACTACGGGGGGAAGATATGATTCTAGCTGCTCGGAGGAACCGCCTCACGTTTTTATGAGAGGAGACTATCCTATTTGTAACTGCTCTAAGTACTGAATCTATGGCAGCTGCCTGCCTGGCCAGGGTGTTAGCCTTGAGCCCTTTTTCCAATCCCAGCTGAAGGAACTCCAGAACCTGAGCAACCCCGGCTCTGGTAGGATCCCAGCCCTGCTGGAGAGACCAAGAAGCGAAGATCCTCCAAGTGGCCCGATAGCTTCTCCTAGTGGCCACCTTTCTGGAGAGCTGGATCGTGGTTAGCACCGCCTCTGAGTAGCCTCTCGCCCTTAGGGCCTAACGTTCAAGTTCCAGACTGTCAGTTTTAACGTCTGTGCCTCCGTGCACCATACCGGCCCCTGGGTGAGCAACGCTGGGACAAGAGGAAGCCTGCAGTGTTGCACGCGGCTGAGCTCTATCAGCTCAGAGAACCAGGGCCTCCTGGGCCGCCATGGAGTTACAAGGAGCATGTGTGCTTACTACCTGATGGCCTTGTTTATCGTCTTCTGAATTAGTGGAATCAGAGGGAAGGCGTATAGGAGACCTTTCGGCCAAGGACAGTTCAGTGCATCGATCCCCTCTGCTTCTGAGCATCATGCTCGAGCCATGAAGCGCGGGACCTGAGTGTTCTCCCTGGTAGTGAACAGATCCATCATAGGTAGCCCAAACCATGCCACCATCTGCTGGAACACAGACCTGTCCAGAGTCCATTCGTGTGGATCCAGAGACCGCCGACTCAGCCAGTCAGACTGTGTGTTGTCTAGACCTCTTATATGCAGTGCTCTCAAGGATGTTAGGTGCAACTGGACCCACTCAAACAACTTGACCGTCTCCCGGAGTAGTTCCCTCGATCTCGATCCCCCTTGATAATTGATATAGGCTTTCGCTGTCACTTTGTCTGTGTACACCAGGAGGTGTTGAGAGGGAAACATCGGATAGAGATGTTGTACCGTGAGACGAATGGCTTTCAGCTCGAGAAAATTGATCATTCTCCTTGAATCCTTCTGAGACCAGAGCCCCTGTGTGGAGTGCACTCCTGAGTGCCCCCTTCAACCCTGGAGGCTGGCATCTGTCGTTAGCACTGCCCTTATTGGTTCTGTGAGTGGTACCCCCTCGTGGAAGGTTTCCGGCCTTAACCATCAGGACATTGAGTCTTTTAATCCCTGTGGAATGGGAACCCACGGGTTGAGCCCGAGCGTGAGCTCTCTCTGAAAACCCCTTAGCTGCTTCTGTAAGGGACGAAGGTTGAAGCGGCCCCACGTCACCTGTCCTATGCAGGATATCAAAAACCCCAGCAGGCTTGCCAGGCACTTGAGCCTCATGCGACTGCGGAGTTTCAGATCAACCTCTGTATCCTGTCCTGTCGCTCCGGGGGCACGAATGCGTGGTTGGAGAAGGTATCTACTAGTATTCCCAGATGTTCCAGTCTTTGACTCGGTACGAGCTAGCTCTTCTCTCTGTTTATTATGAAGCCGTGCCTTTCCAGGTAACGAATAGTCTTGTCCAGGTGTTCTTCCATTCTGGTGGAAGAGTTGCCCCTGATCAGAATATCGTCCAGATATGCATATATGTGCGTCCCCTCGCTGTGGAGATTGGCTACGAGCGGCGCCAAGATCTTTGTGAATGTCCCGGGGCTGACGATAATCCAAAGGGAAGGGCCCTGAACTGCCAGTGTTCCCCATTGTAGGTGAACCTGAGCCATTTCTTGTGTGGATTCTAAATCGGGACATGTAGGTATGCCTCCCTGAGATCCAGGGACGCCATCCAATCTCCTATCTGCAGGCTCTGGCAAACTGAAGACGCTGTCTCCATTTTGAATCTGCGCCTTTTCACATACCTGTTGAGTACCTTGAGGTCCAGGACTGCCCTCCATTTTCCCAGCTTTTTTGCCACTAGGAATAGAATAGAATAAATGCCTGAAAAGCACTCGTGGTCCGGGACCCTTTCTATTGCGCGAATCCCTTTGAGTCTTTGAATCTCTCCTGATAGGATCAGGTGCCTTTTTTTTTGTCTCTGGGCACTGGGGAAGCAACTAATCTTCGCCTTGGTGGGCACTCTATATCTATGCGGTAACCTTCCGCTACGCAGGAAAAGTCCCAAGCGTCCATAACCGAGTGCTCCCATGCTGTCCTGAATTGCTGGAGCCTGCCTCCTACCTCCAAAGAGACATAGTCAAGTATCCTGCTTCACTTGAGTGGGTCCAAACCCCCTTGGCCTTCGCTTGTTGACCCTCCCTGGCCTGAAACCCCTTCCCCGAAAGGAAAAGTTGCTGGCAAAATCTCTGGGTCCTTGGCTGTGACCCCTCCTGGAGGAGTCTCCGAAACCTCTAAACCTGAAAGAGTGGCCACAAAAAAATCCTCTTTTTGGCGCCACCTGCTGTAGTGTCTTTGGCTTATTTTTAGTGTTCGCCTCCTCCAGGACCTTTTTGAGACAGAACCCAAAAAGCTTGGACCCCTTATAAGGGGCCGAGGTGAGGAGGTTCTTAGCAGTTGCTAAGATCGTAACCATACCCTGTGTCTAGCCGATATGCTATTGGCCATAGACCTGGCAGACCATGTCATGGCATCTGTAGTAGCATCTGCTAGGAAGGCAGTAGCCATGCAAATGCGGGAGGACAGCTTCTGTGATTTTCTTTCAGACAAGTCAGGGTCTTGGGCCTCCTGCATCCAGGCTAGAAGAGCCCTAGACACATACGAAGCCACAATGCTGATTTTAAGGGAGGCCGCCGTGGAATCACCTGCCCTCTTGAAGGCTGAGTCCACACCCCTATCTGTAGTGTCTCGGGGGTGACAATCCCCCTCAGTGGGAAANATGAGGCCACAATGTTAATCTTGAGGGAGGCTGCCGTGGAATCCACTGCCCTCTTAAGGGCCGAGTCCACCCCACTATCAGTGGTGTCCCGGGGGTGACAATCCCCTTCAGTAGGGAACACCGTCTGGCGAGCTAATGAAGCTGCAGCCGATTCAATTTTGGGACTCTTGAAGAGGGGTTCTTTTCTCCTAGAAAAGTAGTACAGGGAGTCCTGTGACCTGGGCATCTTGTGGGCTTTATCAGGATGCTTCCATTCCTCCAAAACAATTTTTTCGAAAGTCTTATCTAAAGGTAACCCCTGATCCCTGCTGTGAACAGAGGGGATATAGTCCCTAGTCTTCTCTTCCTGCGAATCCGAAGATTCCTCTTTAGAAGCTCTCTCCTTAAGTTGGAGAGTCTTAATTATCTGCCCAAGCAATTCCTCCCTATAGTGGCTAGGGAATTGCCTGTCTCTTTCTCTGGGGTCGGGTGTTTCAGAGCATTCCCCTTCCTCTAGGTCTGAACTCCCCTGAGAGGAATCTAAGTCAGTGTCTGAGGAAATTAAGGCCTGGGGTATGCGTGTCTGCCTGCCCTCTGCCTGGGAATCTTCATCCTCAGAGCCCTGAGGAGATTGTAAGATATAGCGGCTGGCTCCCCCTAGTGGAGACTTTGCTTTCTTTTTCCCCGACTGAGGAGCTTTACCTGCTCTCAGAGCCTTGGGGGAGGGGCCCTTCGCGGGAAAATCCTTCCTCCATTTCCTGCTCTTTTTTGTTTGGGCTAATTCCCTGAGCGCCCCCATAATTTCCCCCATAGACTGTGCAATGGAGGCTAGTGAGGGAGACTGTGCCTCCTGTGCCCTTTCCTTGGAGCACGCTGCCTCTGTCCCGCCCACGGGGGTCGGGTGGGGCCATCGCACTGTCCGTAGCGCTCATGCTTTTTGTATTGAGGCTCGGACTGCTGGCGCAGAATCAAATGGGTTGGTCCTGGCCTAAGACGGGGGGAGCGCCGTGGTGGACAATCCCCGCTACCCGGGAATTAAATGCGGCCTCCCCTGCTCCCCGGCGCAGTGCGAGGGAGCCAGCGGGGATCAAAGTTATTTTCCGGCCTGGCCTGGCGAACCGCAACAGCATGCAGTATCGCCTTCCCAATTGCCCTGCCGAAGTCTTCTCTATGGGCTTTCTTTTTCTTTATTTTCTCTTTCACCCCTCTATTTTAGGTCCTTGATATTACTAACTTCTCTCCTGAATGTTTGTAGGGACCTGAGGATCCCAAAGAGCCTCCCGATGGTCTGGAGGCAGATGACGGACTGGCTGTGGAGCCGGGTAGCACCATGACGCAGGCACAGGAAAGAAAAAAGTTCATCTGCCTCCTGGCGGTCAACAGTGGAACCACCCAGCAGGAGGAGGATGCAGAGCTATGAGGAGAAAGAGGGGTTGGTCCCCTCCCCACCACTCTTTTCTGAGGAGTTTCCTCATCCCAGCTGATGGCCAGACTGCTGCTTTTTTGCAGTAAGGCCCCTGCCTCTCCTTTATAGTGGGTGGGGTGGATTGCTATCTCTGAATAGTGAGAGGCTACCTCTGCTGTGGAGAAGGGGACAGGCAGGATGACATGGGGAGGGGAATACAGCTTCAAGCAGGTTCTCTGCAACAACAAAAGGATGAGCTTCAGTGACATGAACAGAACAGATACTGCAAGCGTGTGTATTACACATTGTCACTGTTCTATATGGCTAACACAGAGGCAGGCATGATTTTTGGCTGCACAAACCCTGGAACAACTGACAAAGGGAACATAGGTTTGTGGAGGTTTATTCCCCAGACCCCATCCAAGGAACTCCCTCAGCAAACACGCAGAGCAACTGAACACACCGCAGAAGCAATGTTTATTTACTGCTACTCCCCGCCAGCCAACATTGGTCAGCTGGACCACCAAATGTCACCAGCAAGGCTCTGCATGGTCAGTTTCACCACTGTGGTGCTTACAGGGGCTCTAGGGCAGCCTGCACTGAAAGTGACTGAGAAGACGTGACAGGGAGCCCATAGGGAGACAAGCTAAACAATTTTGGGTGGCAGGTATATCACTCTAGTTCCCGTCTCCCTGCAGACTCCGTCTCCCTACTTCACTCAGCTTCTATGTGGGCTCCCAACTCTGCACATCACACAGACACAGACAACAAGTAGCTACAGGTCCCACTATCATTACAGAATCCCCCACTCCCACAGTTACCACTGTAGATTGAGCACTTTCAGCGAGAGGAGCACAAACCTGTAGCCTCTGCCCCTTTCTCTGGATACCTGGGGCTGCTCCTGCATAGTTCAGCTCTATTCCCCTGGCCTCCAACACCTCTTCATGCAGCAGCAACTTCCCCTGATCTGCCCCAGTTGCAGGTGCCGCCATCATCACTGCTCCAAGGAGAGGGGAGGGGTGGGGGTATTATTGTGCTTGTTGTGTCCAAGTCTCTTTTGTGGTAAATTTAGCTGCCTCTGCTCTCTCAATTTCTATGCAGGCTCCCTGCTTTGTCAATTTACCTATGTACACTCCTGCCCTGGGCTCCCCCTGCTGATCAAAGTCCACAGAGTGGCAGCCAAAACAGAACAGATGGGCAGTTTGGTCAAACTGCTCTGCCTTGGGATGATATATTTAGAGCCACAGGGCTAATCTCCCCTGTGGGTAACATAACGTGTGCAACACCCCGAGGAACAGCACAATCATGGGCATGTAGTAAAGATGGGTCTCTGTCTACAAACAAACAAACAATAACCCTGGGAGATTTCAACAAACCTCCTAGAGTCATAAATCAAACACAAAAATGATAAAGACTCATTACTGACTAGAAGCTGCAAGTACTAGGGGTGAAGGATTCAATCTGTATGGCTTTCTCTGGTTTTCTGGCTACTCTGCTCCCTTTTCATGTCTCGTTCTGAAGAAAGCATGTCCTGTTTTGCTTGTCTGGACAATAAGTAATCTTGAAGTAAGATCATGGGGGGAAGGGGGAAGGAGAAAAATGATACGGGGAAAAGCAATATTTGCAATCAAAAGGGAACAAGTTATTTTATTTATGATTCATAGAGGAAAATATTACATTAGTTCAAACTAAGAAAAAGTAAAGTATGAATTTAATATTTAGTATATTTAGTCAGGAAGCCACCTCTGTATGTAACAAAAGCAGTCAAGGAGCTATCACTATCTCTAAAGCACAACTGCACAAAGTACGGCCCAAGGGCCACATGCAGCCCGCAAGCACCTTTCCTGCAGCCCGACTCCCCCTGGCCACAAAGACCTTTCCTGCGGCCCACCATGCCTTCTCCTCCTGGCAATCACCTATCCCCCAGACCCCACACTAGCGTGAAACCCTCCTTCCTCCAGGCAGCAAGACTATTAAGGGTGCTGGCCGGATTCCTCCTCCCTGGCTCCAGCATCCTGCTGCTGCCGATGTCTCCACCTGAGCTTCTCGCTGCTGCTTCTGCCACCCAGATCTCCAGCCCCAGCAACTTGCTGCCAGGGGGTGGGGTTATACAAATGAGGGGGGGAGCACATGCAGCCCAGGGTTGGGTCCAAACCAAATTTTCCGGGTCCCAGCACGAATCAAGTTGAGCACCCCTGCTCTAAAGAACGATGACCAGAGACTTCAGTGTATTCATCACTAATCAGAAAACAGTTCACCTGGTTTTTTAAAACTACAATGCTAAGTGGATTTTATAGAGCTGAAGAATTTTGATTAAACACAGTTTAAGCATTTTGGTTTTACATCTGTACTATGCTCAAGACTTCATAACTTTAAACATCAAAGCTATAAATTAGTTTCAAAGAACGCTTTTGATGTTATACTCACAGTATACCAGCAGAGCTCAAAGCGTTTTTTCCACCAAAAAGTTTAGTAAAGTAAATTAAAATCACTTGCAAAAACATTATTTTACATTTGAAAAGTGCATAATGTGCATTAATGTGCTGTTCACATGACTATAAGCTAAAGTCACATCAGCAATTTTATTACAGACCTCTCCTTTCATAACTTGGCCCCATAAATATGTCCTGAGTTGAAACATAGTAAAAGATGGACTTAAAGAAAGAAGATCCTCAGAAAAATCTGTAAATCAGCTTGAGAATCAGTTGGACCATTAGATGACCAGAGGATGAAAGGGGTGCTCAGTGACAAATCCATTACAGAGAAGTTAAAGGAATTATTCGCTTTGGTCCTCACTGCAGAGGAAGTTGGGAAGATACCCACAATGGAAACATTCTTTGTAGATGGTGAATCTGAAGAACTGTCACAAATCAACTTGACGAGAAGGGGTTCTAGAGCAAACTGACAACTTAAACAACAACAAATCACCAGGAACTGTTGGTATTCACCCAAGAATTCTGAAGAAACTCAAATATGAAGTCACAGAACAACTGTTGGTAATTTGTAACCTATCGCTAACATCTGCTTCTGTACCAGAGGATTGGAGAGTAGTGAACATAACACCAATTTTTTTTAAAAGGCACCATAAGCAACCCTGGAAACCACAGATTGGTGCACCTGACATTAGTGCCGGGTAAAATGGTGAAGATAATTGTGAAGAACAGAATTATCAGGCGTACTGATGAATGTGACATCATTGGGAAGATCCAGCATGGTTTTAGCAAAGAGAAGTCATGCCTCACTAATCTACTAGAATTTTCTGAGGGTGGATATGGGTGAGCTGGGTCAATATAGCATATCTGGGTTTTCAGAAAGTGTTTGATATGGTTTCTCACCAGAAACTCTTGAAAAAACTAAGTACTCATGAGACAGGAGGCAGTGTCCTGGTGTGGTTTGGTAAGTGGTTAAAGGATAGGACTAAACAGTCAGCTTTCGCAAGGAAGAGAAGTAAATAGTGGGGTGCTCCAGGGGTCTGTACTTGGACTGGTGTTGTTTAATATATTAATGACCTGGAAAGGGGTGTAAAGAGTGAGGTGAGCAAATTTGCAGATGACAAAGTTATTCAAGATAGTTAAGACCTGAGCAGTCTGCGAGGAAATTACAGGAGGATCTTGCAAGAATCTTGCAAACCTAAAAGTGTAGTCAGGAACAAGCCAACCCATACGGTCAGTTCAAAACAGGCAGGAAGGGCTGGCGAGGAAAACATAGCAGAGGGGAAACAGGCAGAAGGCAGGAAAGAAGCAGCGGCAAGGCAGAAGCACACCAACAGTGAGCCTATGTGTTGCTCTGCCTGGCTTTCTCCTCCTGTTACTTGCCATTTACCAGGGCCAGGCAAGACACAAGCCGATCAGGGCCTAAGGCAGGGCAGCCTCCATCAGGCTGGCAGGGTGCTTGAGCAGAGCCTAATGAACTGGAGCAAGGGCCTCCGAGCACACTGGTGGCACTGTGGAACAAGTCGTCTCTTGCTGTAAAACTGGCTGGCAGACAGGTCAGGAGGGATAGGAGTGAGGACTGTTAAGAAAAATATTAAATGTGAGTGTCTAGATCACCACCAGGGAACAAGAAAAAGGAGAGCTGGAAGCAGAGGGTATCAGGAAGGTGGAAGTGGAAGTTTGGGAAATACACAGGATCAGAGCCTCCTGGTAACAGGGAAGGGGGAGACGAAAGGGAAAGGTTACAGACGAGGTCAGTGACTGTGGCTGAGCCCAGAGGGAAGCGGAGAGAACACACACAGATGCAGGGGTGGCACTGTATGAACCGTGGGGATCAAGGGGAAAGGATTAAGGGCTCTCAAGACTGGAACAACAGGCAAAAAGGGAAGGGAGGTAACAAGGTATCACAAGACTGGAAGAACAGGAGGTAACAGAGAAAAGAACAAGGGGGTCACAAGGCTGGTAACACAGGTAGCAATAGGTAAGCAAGGAAAACCCTTCTAAGGCACAGAAATGCCCAGAGTGCAGGAAAGAATACAGCTAGGCAAGACACAAGAAGACTGAAGAAATCAATACTCACAGCTGTCAGTAGTAGCAGAAGACTAGGCTGCTATGGCTCGGGAGCTGCAGGTAACCAGCAAGAGCTGGTCAAGGGGGTGTGGCTGGAGTTCCAGCTGTCAATCTACTTTCATTCAGGCTGAGCATATTAACCCTTGCAGTGCTTGCTGCTAGCAAGGGCGAGGAATCCTCCTCTGTCTCAGCCTTGGCTGAGAACAGGGAAGTGGCACAAGTTTGTTGGAGACAGGATGCTGGGTTTGAAAGACCATTTGTCTGACACAGTATGGCACTTATGTTCTTACATAGGGTGCATGTCTAAAGACTCCAAATCTAACCTGATGGCAGAAATTCATACCCATAGATATGAATTCAGGGATGTAGGGCTCCCCTGACCTACAATTTGTTTCACTACCTCAGTCATAACCCACTGGTGCAACCATACCCAACAGGGAAAGGAGACTGTGAAGCCCTGTCTCCTAGAGCAGGTACAGGAACCCCCTGGTTGTTGAGTCCAAGAGACCCAACTCCCATCTTAAATCTCTTATTTATTTATTTTATTAAAATGTACACACCACCCTTCCCCAAAGGCTCAGGGCAGCTTACAGTAGTAAAAGCACAAGAAATACAATAAAATACAGTCAAATTCCTTTTAAAAATCCCCACCCTCACCCGAGAAACCCACCCACCCCAACCCCTATACCCACCTGCCAAATGCTTCACCAAAACACAGATGACTTCCACAAGCTGCTCCCCTCCTATGGCTGTACTCCCACTAACTTAAATTTCTGCCTTAAGCTGATCCTTAAAACTCTCAAAAGGAAGCAGAACATGAAACTTTGCTACATTTCGCAGGCAGAGAAAACCATGTCCAAAAATGCAGTTGGAAGAAAAAGGCTGCAGCTAGGTTTAAATCTTTCATTAATAGGTGAAAGTGTTGAGGAGGGTTCTGATTAGCCAAAAGGGCAATATCTGGACAGCGCAGTTCAGTCAATTTTTCTTCAAAGTCTGCTCAGGATCCCGAAGGGTACCCCTATGGCAGCGGTGAGATTGGAGTTTGGCC
Source organism: Sphenodon punctatus (assembly GCA_003113815.1). Classification (NCBI taxonomy): domain Eukaryota; kingdom Metazoa; phylum Chordata; class Lepidosauria; order Sphenodontia; family Sphenodontidae; genus Sphenodon; species Sphenodon punctatus. The sequence continues at coordinate 3,493,192 of QEPC01004630.1, read as the reverse complement.
TGGGAAGCTGGCTAACGGCAGCTTGGGAATCCTCGTTAAAATTTTGACTTAAGACTACTTAATCTAATAACACTGGGTTGGTAAAGCTTATACTGGAAGATATGTACAAGAATCATTGGGTTACATGCATTGAAACATATTTACTTAAACCTGGATTCTCAGCAGTTTACTTTGCCAAAAAAAGCATTGGGGGCGCTAGATCGGAGATTATGGAACGATCCGGTGATATAGGAAGTCAGGAAGACCTTACAGCAATGGAAAGGTCACCGGATATGTCTAATTATAAGCTCTGGATACCAGAGTCAGGGAAAATGGCCAATTATCTTTCATCATGCTCCCCTTTTGGGGCAAAACATTTATTCTTATGTGTTCGTTTTAATGCTTTGCCCTCCGAAGTTTTGGAGGGACGCTTTTATGATATCCCTTATGGAAATCGACTGTGTCCATTTGACATGAAACACACAGTCTTCACAACATATTTTATTTCATTGTCATTTGTATGATGATCTGCGAGAGGAATTTTTAGCCTCTTTTTTAGAAAAATTTCCAGGAAGAACAGACTTATCCTGATTAGAAATTGTGCTACGAGACTCTTCTTCAGAAATCACTCATGCCGTTCAGGTGAGATCTCTTTTTGTACAATTTAAGTTACCTATTAAGTCTTGAGTGAGGGTTATGCCTAGTGCTCTGTATAGATGCCTCCCAGTACAGGATCCTTGTTTTATTATGGTATTGTACTTTTTGTTTCTTGCGTTTAAGGGTTTTATGTTTATTTATTTTTTTGTTTGTATGCAATGTATTATTATTATTATTATTATCTGGACAGTCCCGCTTCCCATCTGCAGTGCATGGTGCATATCCAGGCATGAAGTGGGGTTGGTAGCAGATGTACCCAGAAGTGATCACTGCAGTCAAAGAACCTGGATCCACCCCACTGTGTCAGGGTAACCATGGGCATCTTAAGGCCCCCCCGCCCCCCCATGTGTAGTGGAGGGATTTTATTTTATTTTTCATAAGAGTTTGCAAAGGCTTGGAACAAGGTGCAAGTATCTGGAACAAGGAAACTATTTCAAATTTCAAAAGTGTCAAGTATATTATTCCTCATGACAGAAAGGAAGACAACAGATTTACAAGCAATTGTTAGCACAGCCTTTTGTTGGTGTTTGGAAGAGAATACCATTTCTCCAACCACTACAGAAGTATTCTTGGGCAGGGCACTAGCAGAAGCCAAAGAAAGATTCAACACCACAGTTAACCTGAAGGAACCCAACAGAGTTTAGAACACACACAACAACATTTTGAACATATTCACAATCTACTATGAGTGGTATCTTATTATAGTAATTGATCATCAAGGTTGGGAAAGTACCATCACCCTCATAAAATACTAATTAAACCACCACACACTGATTTTTAATTGGATTTGCAATCAAACAAAATCAGAATTAAAATGGCTATGTTTGTATATATAGTATACATTCAAATTTACACATATACATCAGGGGTGGGGCACCTCCAAGGCTGGAAGTCAAATGCAGCCCATGGCTAGTTTTTATTTGTCCTCTTTCTAGTTTGGGGTCTGTTCCTTGGATCCAGTCTCTGCCTGCAAGCACTGAAAGACAGAGCTCAGAACAAGGGAGCAGTGAGTGACGAGGGCATGCATGCAAGAATAGGGGACAGATCCATGATCTGGATCTTTCACATTCCTAAGCAGCCCTTAAGCTCCCCTGCCCTTAAATTCTATAAGGACCTTGGAGCTTGTAGTAATTTTCAAAGTGGCTCTGGGAGAAAAAGGATCCCAACCCTGATGTATACACATATATAAAATGCATTTTCGAGGCCCTTGCCCTGATGTTTAACTTGTATACTATAAAGGAAGGTAAAACAAAAGACAAAAATGAACAAAAAGGATGTTTTCATCATATAGCATTTATTACTACTTCCAGACTTTTAGGCTGCTTTTCAGTATAATGAAGTCATCCTTTTAAAAAAAAAAATCACCACTGAAGTCTATTTATTCCTGTATTCTTTCATTACTTTGTTCCAACGGTCTTTGCACTTACTTGACGCAGGGTGCGAGCCACTAGACTTTCTAGCACGGGTCCTCTGTCTTCATGCAGCAAATGCACTTCATCAAGAATCAGGAGCTTCACAAGTTGAGAAAGTGCTACGTCTCCAACGCTCTTTCTTGTCACTACATCCCATTTTTCTGGAGTGGTCACAAGCATCTGCCATGAAACAACAACAAAATGGAATTTCTTACAGAGCAAAATTTTGTAAAAGCATCTCTAAGACTCCAACATGGCATATTTGCAAATTTTACTGTAGAAGGGATCACAGAATAGCTTTGAAATTAGGAATTAATGTAGCAATGACTTTTATTTGCAAGTCAGAGATAAGGTGGTCTCATTCAAACAAACAATATTTTTTTCCAACAGAACAGCTATTTCCTGGTCAAATTATATGGAAAACTGAGATCGCTTATATATTGTTCTACAATAACCACTAAATGTCAACCACAGTGTATATAAATACTATGGAATTTAATCTCATCTACCAGAATTCCATAGCAACTTCTTGGGTGCTTACTGCCTGGCATTTATTGTTGAGATTTAAGGGCAATCATTTGTTGTATATTTGCATCCTTATAATAGAAGTGATAAATCACTGCCTTAAAAGTCATATATCTGAGGCTTCAAGGACACGCAGAAACCTTACTTACTTCTCCTTTAACTGGAAAAGCCACAGATATTTATTTATTTGTATTTATTACAGCATTTTTACCCCACACCACCTGCTCCAGGCAGCTCGGGGTGGCTTACAACATAACAAAGATAAAAGAGCTAAAAGTAACACAATTATAACACATTAAAAGGAAGGCACTGAAAAACAAACCCTCCCCCCTCCCTAACCCACTCCCCCCCACCACTCTACATCACATCTCCCTCCCATCCCACCGTACACTCCATCTCCGTCACCAAATGCCAGGAGGAACAGCCAGGTTTTACACATATGACAGAAGTGGAGATCCAACTCCCTCCCTCCACCGGGAGGGAGTTCCAAGGCCTAGGTATTAAAACAAAGCTTACTGGAATAATTTCACAATCAAAAAAGCACCTTGTAAACAAAATGAAACTACAATCAGGTTGCGATATTTTATTGAGGTACAGGTGTAAACATTACAAAAACTTCATTCATATAACTTAAAGACCAAACCTAAACATGTTTTTGTCCTTTTAAAGAATATTCAGAGAGAAAGTGGTTCGAATGATATATTTTATTGGGCCAATTACTGTTGGTAGAAATAAGCAAGCATTTTGGCCACACAGGGCCCTTCCTCAGGCACGTAGCGTAGCCAGAAATATAAAAACTGAACAAGTATAGAGCAGGTATATATGAGGGGGCATGGAATAGGTGGGAGTGGAGAGAACAAGATGGGAGGGTGGAGAGGGGAGAGATGCCAGACATTTAAAAACAGCTGTAAGATTATTTACTAGGAAACAATGGTTAGTGTTACACACAAAGAGAGGGCAAACATGTGTGTAAGGATATAGTGGGAAATAGCTTATCAGAGGAAGGGAATATGCATATTAAAGAAACTGAGTTCACAGTAACAATTCAGCTGACAGGGTCAGTTATAGACAGGCACACAAAGTGGTTAGATTGATCTCTAGCAATTTAGTACAGAGGAAAACAGAAATTACAAATGCAGTAGACTAAGGTATAACAGTTATTTGTAGTCTTGAAAGATATAGGTCCTTGTTAAGTCCATTATTATATTTTTGGTGTCAACGTTAACAGTTTTTTGTAGGGGCTGTAAAAAATTTAGGTCTTTGTTAAGTCCATTAGTTTTTGTGTCAAAGTTATGAATTTTAGTTCCCAGGTCTGCCTTCTCAGGGTGTTGTGTAGGTTTCCTTTGAGGATTAGGACTAAGAGGTCTGATATCGAGTGGTCTCGATGGGTGAAGTGGCTGCCCACTGTAGAGTCAGTGACTTTGAACAAGAAAATCCATCCTCGGGTCTCTGAAAATTTGGCCTGTTTAATATGACTGCTAGCAAGATTATCAATATCCCATTCCATATTAACAATGCAGGGAATTGTCTTCTGAAATATGGACTGAGGATAATGCTCATCATAAATGTTACTGAACTGCTAGAGACTGTTTTTACATTTGACGTGAACCAAATATGCATCAGAGATCCAGAGATGGGTTGACAATCAATTGGCAATTCCCCAAACAATCCAGTTACTGAGATTTGAAAAGATTTTGCAAATAAAAATCACAACTCTAGGTTATGAATACTGCATACACTTTTCCAGCTGTGAATGAATGAATGAATGAACCGTATGCCACAGTGGCAACCCAGCCCATGTTGGGAAGCCACCAGACACGGTCTGGACAAGGTCGGGCTGCAGAACCAACATTCAAGTGACCCGGAGCCTGAGGGGCAGGGAGACGCATTAATGTGTTGGGCCCTGCCCCTGCACTGTACCCAGCACCCCACCTCTGCAATAATGGGCAGGCATGTCAGCTTATGGAGGTTGCCAGAGTGGAGTGCCATGCCATACCCAATCCAGGCTGGTGGCAAAAGATGTGCTAACACACTCTGGGCCACTTTGCCCCAATTGGGCTGGAGGCAGCCTGGGCTATGACTTTGGCTATTTGCCAAGATGACAGCCCGGGTCAAGACGCCAGAGGTCAGGCGAACATCTGGTGGCCTGACAACAAATGTGACAGTGATCCACAGGCCAAACCAGGCCAAAACAGGTTACTCTCATGTTTGGTTTAACCCAATGAATGTTCTTCATTCATTCATTCAACTGTATGTTTACCCTAATATTAACCTTTAGCGATTAAAAGTTGAATTCCCCTTGTGTATATGGTTTTCTTATAAGTTTATAAGAAGTGTATGGAGAAAGGGAAATTATTCCAGTCATGAAATTTCATTCAAAATTTAACTGTGTTAAAAGCAGAAAGCAAAGTAACTTACTTAAGGCAGTGTGATAAAGCCAAATGAAAGCATGTAAATAAGTTTTCACTCACTGAACAAAACAATTCTCCTATATTTTGCACACAAACGATAAAGTAACTGTAGAAATGAAGTAGTTTTAATGCTTTACATCAGAATTCAGCCTTAGGTTTTGCAAGAAAATATTCTTCCATTTCTTGTGCACTTTTATAATTGAACCTACTTTTCATAATTGGACACAGTTTTGAATCCCTTCTTTTAAGAGGTCAGAACTGAAACTTCTTGACAAATAAATTGTCAATCACCTCTGCAAATGACAGTGCTTCTGGGTCTAAAAGAGTTCACATGGTAGACTGTTTGCACCCTATTAACTTCTTCAAGTAGGGCAAAATAGCTCCTACAGTAAGAAGATATTAATTTCTTCCAAGATTATTCTTGACAACAACATAGGCTCAAGCACTGTTCATAATGCCGAAGACCTAAATTAAGGCTGCTTTTAGACATGCACGGCACGCACACAGCATAAAAATCATGCTGCATATAAATTTCCTGCAGGCAGGATTTAGACGCAACATGTCGTGTATTAAAGCTGGCCATGGGTTTTTTTAAAGCCACAAATTAAATACCTCCCCATCCCGGTTGTAACCTCAGAAAATCTCGGGAGGTAACAACCCGCGCTAAGACCTGCCCAACCAGGCCAAAGCTGCCCTGTGGGCAGGAGGGGCGGGCTACAAATTTTAAATAAATAAATAAATAATAAAAAAGCGGGCTATCAAGTCTTGGGGGCCGCCAATCCAGCCAAGGGCTTCCATGGCCAGTAGCTATAGCTGGTTGTCATTGGCCACCATCGCTACCTTTCGTGGTGGGGCGCTGGGCACAGGGCCTGCCAGCCACACATTCATTCTTCTCCTCTCCCTCCCCGGCCACATGCACATTTCCTCACCAGCCCAACCTGGCCTGGACCACGTCCGCCACTGTTTTTCTCCCAGGGCCAGGTCGGGCCACCACTGTGCAGCCGTCATGTATGTTTTTACCCCATGTCACTGCTGAACACAGCCTTACTCTCAACCCATGTCTTCCTAGTCTAGAATCCCCACACAATTCATTGGATTTCCACCAGATCTATGCTTCTTTGGGCCTTCTGAAATGACTAGGCCCACATCTCAAGAAACATGCTTCATTTTTTAATAATTTTTAAAATGTATTATATAACAAAACAAATAATGGAAAAAGAAAATATAAAATCAATAAACAATGGACAAAACAAAGAAATGGATATGAACCATACAATATAACCACAGCAGCCCAATATGCCAAATATGATCATCCCAGATGTTAATTTACATATATAAAAGTATTTAGGTACTCATTGTTACTAGTGATGTTTTTAAAAAGCCTATCCTTCCATCCTCCTTCAGGTACTGCTCAGTCATTCTTCATAGATAAAACAATCATCATGATATTTTCAGCTTGCTTTTGGAATAGTCTAAATTGGACCACTAGTCAGTAGTTCTAAAAATGGTCCTGGAAAGGATACTTGTCAAATTACACAAGGGAAGCACTATACTGTTCTGACACTGGCAAACGTCTACTGCACAGGGCATCTATACTCAAATATCCCTCACCCGTTGAAAACTTCTAGTTTCTCCTGTATGTTTCCTGTAAATTTCTGACTTTCCTCAACTCTCAGTGGGCTCAATCCCAAACCCATGCGTGCTGGGATTATTTGTGCATAGGCCATAGCCCCGCCCGCACCGGTGTACATGTGGGTTGCACACGTGATGCATGTGCACTGTTTGTGAGGCACGCAGGGTGCGGGATTGAGCCCAATGAGTAATATAAAAGTTATATGTAATCAGCAAGTAGCAGGTTCAGATTCTGTTTTGTGCCAGCTGTTATCAAGTGTGGACTTCGCAAGAGCAGCTAGATCCACTGCAACTCAAAATGAAAAGTGTAGAAATGTACAACTATAATTTACGAACCATACTGTCACACTACTACAGATGCAACTGTTATCACTTTGAAATGAGCTATGTTGAACACAAAAATTAGCAGCTGTACTTCCATAGAACATTAATTAGAAGACTGTGATGAAATATCATTAGCAATGCATATTAAGAATATAAGGTGTGAAATTCTGCATGCAAGCTATTTTAATTTGCTAAAGCTAAATTGGTACTGTTAAAATCACACTAATTTTTGTCATAGTCATGCTGTCAAAAATTAAATATAAACAGATGTATAGCATTTTTCCTGTTCTTGAAATGTGTCTAAACACACATATAACACTATAACGTTCTCTTATGCCTTCAAATTGTATTTTGAAATTACTCATGGTACTCTCAGTAATGACCTGAATAAATGTTACATATGATATACTGTCATACTAAATAGAGCCTGATGATTTCTAGCAAAACGTGCTGTCAAACTGTGCAACTATTTTTTTTTTCTTTTTTTGTTGGGTGAGGGGGAATATTTTGAAAGCAGGTACTAGGCATATAAACTACAGGGTTTTTTTTGGGGGGGGGGGGGATCTCAGAAAATCCACAAATACTAAAAGCTAATAAAAATAATCTGAAAAAAATAATGTTGACAACTAGCAAACGTTAACGTGCAGATTACTCTTTTCAATTAAAATAGCAAACACACACTTTTGGTATCTACCCTTTAATTAGTTTTAAATGCTGCAAAGGCACTTCTCTTGTAATTAACTTTCAGGGAAAATGGGTGTTAACACATAGGAAGGGCGGAAGCCAGAACCCATGTTCAATCAGTGGAGTCCCCATGCCGTTGCCACACCTGTGAGCAGCATTGGAAGCCCTTGAAACAGGCAGCTCCCTGCCTGAAGTTCATGGGCTTGCACCAGCCATCACAGATGGTGCTAGAACACTCCATCAGGGATGATGCCATGCAGTGCTACCACAGGACAGCCCCAGTGCAAACATCTGATGGCCACCATTCAGACAAACAAGTAAATCAAGCTGGTGAAAAGGGGGGGGGGGGGGGGGTTTGATGGGACTGACGTCTCGTCTTCTAACACCCACTGTCATGTTGCATTTATTAATTTATGAAGTCTAAATGTTTAGACATCAGAATTCTATTGTTTGTGAAATCTTCAATTCAATCTTGAAGTATCTTTCTAGTATTTTTCTCTTCTTTGACTTCAGTTATCAACTCTGTGAGAAGTGTTTTCATTTATATCACTATTTCATCACTTCACTCCTCTCAGCAACTGAAATGGCTAGAAAATAAAATGTCACATTTGCTTAATGAGTTGGAACTCATGCAAGACATTTCAATCTGGAGTCCCTATTAGGGTATGCCTGAATAGAAACGGGTTAACTGTCAATATTTTTACTGTCAACTTAAATTTCTCTCTGCCCAAGTAATCCCCACCCCCGCCAGCAGTGTTCAAATTATTATTAGGAACTATTCCAGATTTAGTTTCTCTTCCCCATTGGGAAAAGTATACAACAGACATACACAGACAACGTTTGTACATGAAAGTCTGCTCAAAAAGTTTAGGAGTATTTGCCAATTGCAAATTATATTAACGCCAGCAAACAAAGTAAAATGTTAAGATTTTCAGGGCTTAAGTCACCCAAGATAATGTTCTGGTCTCTTTGTTCCTGAGAGAAAGCAATTCAGAGCTCAAAGATTTTATGCTTAAATTCCAAGTGAGATGGCAACAAATGCCCAATACAGAAAGCAGCTAATCCACGTGTGGTAGCAACCTGGCAGGACTCTCACCTGCTTCCTAATCACAGAAACAAATTCATAAACATTCTTGTTCAAAGTGCCAAAAGTCTCTCAAGGGAAAAACGTGTTTCCAGATACAAAGTATCAAGACATTGGGACCCCATTAGAGCATTTGTCCTCTGTCCTGGGCAGTCTTATATGTCCTGGAGAACTGGAACTATAGTCAACTTTGCTGAAGCTCTCTTCTGCTCTAGAGGCTTTTTCTGTTACAACATCTGGAGGCCGTCTTACTAATAGTAATAACTTTATTTTTATAGTGGCCTCACCAAATGGCACTTGGGAGTGCTTCACAACATACAAATACAATAAAACAATGTATTTATTATTTATTTATTTAGTCATATTTCCATGCCGCCCTTCCCACAGAGACTCAGGGCAGCTTACAATAATAAAATCAGAACTAAACAAGCCATTAAAATCAATTTTAAAAGCCTTAATACCCCATCCAACACCTCCCACCCAATTCCAACCCAGCCAATCCCTGCCTGCCAAATAAAAAGGTCTTACGTTGTTTCCAGAAGATAAGCAAGCTCAAGCTTATGCAGACACCCAAGGGGAGGCATCTGAGGATGCTTCCCTGTGTGCTCTAGTCGTATGGCTGCAAAGGGACATCAACAAGGAGGTGGTCTTTCAGATACCTGGGCCCAAGCCATTTAGGGCCTTATAGGTTAAAACCAGCACCTTGAATTGTGCCCGGAAAGCTACTGGGAGCCAGTGAATAACCGGTGTAATGTGCTTCCGATGACCCATCCCCACAAAAGATGGATGGTCTCGTTCTGCACCAACTGCAACTTCCAAACAGTCTTCAAGGGTAGCCCCATGAAGAGTGCTCTGCATTAGTCTAGCCTTGAGGCTACGAAGGCATGGATGAAGGGGCCATTTAAAATATAAATCCATTGAAAGAGGGAGAATAACACACATTAAAGGGAATCAGCAGTGGATCCTAAAAGCACCTGAATAATAAATAAGTCTTCAGGTGCTTTTTAAAGGTGAGGAAGGAGGAACCGAGACAGACATCTGTATGGAGCAAGTTCCACACTTAGGGGTCCACCAGAATAAAGGCCTGAACACCTGCCAACTTAAGATGCGATGGTGGGATCGCCAAACAGCAGGTTTGTTTCTGAGCATAGATAACTATCAGGGCAAAGCTTCAGAAGCAGGTCTCTAATATAACCAGGGCCTATACCATTCAGGGCCCTAAAAAACAGCAGTTCAATCTTAAATTCAATCCACTGCTCTACGGGTAGTTAATACAAAGAATGCAGGCAGGCGTAGTATGATCACGGCTGCTCAAATCAGTAAGCAGGTGCGCTACCACATTATGAAGAAGTTGCAAGAGATAGAAAAGCACTCCTATAAGCCCAAGAGGAGGGAATTACAAAATCAAGCCTCATGATCACCAGGGAATGAGTCACTGTTCCTCCACCCCAAACCCCTTGCTTTCACAGGCATGAAAAATTAACGCACCTCTTTAGAAGAGAAATGGTTTTGGAGATTAATTGAAATCTTTCCTGGCTTACCTTCTTCCCGACAGGTCTCATTTCAGTCTGCTTGCAGCTTTGGAGATCTATTTAACAGACCTCTAGACTTTAGCATGTACGGTAAATAAATATCAAAGGTATCAAAGAACGGAATGGAAAATAAACCATGGTGGTCACAGTAACAGAACGATTTGACCATGGGTTGCTGTTTCGGTGGCTGAGACACATTGCTGGTGTGATGGGAACTGCTGGTTGGTGGTCTCTGTTATACCTAGAAGACCCAAGTCAATCGGTGGTGATTGACACTTGTGTATCATTCCTGAGAGACTTGAAACATGGCGTTCCTCAAGGTTCCATTTTTCTTTCTCTTTCTGTTCAACGCATACATGCAGCCCTTTGGGGATCTCATGACTAAACACGGGGTTGAGTTCACCAGTATACTGATGATACACAAACTGTATCTCTCTTGCCCTGTGAGCCCTGCTACCTCTGCCTGAACGATATAGCCAGCTGGATGCATCAAAGCTACCTTGTGCTCCATCTGGGAAAGACTGAGCTGATGATGGTGGGGAGGTGCTACAAAGATGCCCACTCCTCCCTCGGGCCCCCTGTATGTTGAGAAGGTCTGGATGGAGATCATGGGCCAGGTAAAGAACGTGGGCATTATTTTCTACCACACTTTGTCTGTGAAAACTCAAGTTTCAAACTTGGCTCAGAGAAGTTTTTGCAGCTACGCAATTTGTGTAAACTCACCCTTATATATCCTAGGCTAAGCTTGCCAAAGTGATCCATGTCCTTGTGGCTACAGTACTTGATTTTTGTAATTCTCTCTTCTATGAGCTTCCAGTGGTGCTTCTCCACCGCTTGTGGCAGCATGGCTGCTTACTGGTTTGGGCAGCTGTGATCATATTACACCTGCCCTGTGTTCCATGCATTAGCAGCCTGTGGAGCATCAGGCTGAATTTAAAATTGTGTTGCTGGTTTTTAGGGCCCTGAACAGCATAGGCCCAGGCTGTATATGAGACCTGCTCCTGGAGCCACACCCTGATGGTTGTCGGCACTCAGAAACCACCCAGTGTTGTGGGATCTGCCATCGCATCTTAAGTTGGCGGGCGGTCTGACCTTTGCTGTGGTGGGCCCCACAAATGTGGAACCCACTCTCTCTAGCTGTATATCTTAGTTCTCTCTCCTCACCTTTAAAAAGCACCTGAAGAGTTATTTGTTCTCCAGGTGCTATTAGGATCCATTGTTGGTTCCTCTCAATGTGTTCTCTCCTCCCTTTTTACCTTTCCCTTTTAAAAAATGATTTTTGAATTGTTTTCTATTTTAAATTGATTTTATATTCATTTTTATTACATTTGTTTTATGTTATAAAGTGCTCCAAGAGCTATTTGGCAGGGGGTGGAGGGCTATAGAAATACTACTACTACAAATTATTTCTGTAGCGCTACTAGCTGAACATAGAGCTTTACAGTCAGAGATTTTAAAAGACATGTTCCTGCCCAGTGGGTTTACAATCTCAGATGGGACAAGGCTGAAGGGAACACACAGGGAAAGACCAATACACACTAAGGCCCTTTTCACACGAGACGGGTCCACGCATACCCACGCAGATTCACTATGTGGGCATGAGTGCGCACTGCCCATGTGACCAGTGGAGGGTGGGTGGGGATGCATGTGTGCTCCCACACGACACCCATCTCCCCCCACCTCCACCCATAGCTCACGCATGGAGTAACCAGCTAAAATGGCAGGTGCTCCGAGATGGAGCTGGGTATGCGCCCATGTAATGGCGGCCCCCCACGCACCCCGTAGTGTGCACACAAACCCACCTCCACACCGCAGTCCATTTAAAAAGGGCCATATTCCCATTTTACAGATAGGGAACTAAGGCTGAGAGGTTGTGACTTGCCCAAGGACACCAAGTAAGTTCATTGGCTAGGATGAGATTCTAACCTTGGTCTCCTAGGTCCAAGTCCAACACTTTTATTATTATATTAACAAAAATAACATGCGTTTAAAAATAAATTCAATCTAAAAAATTCAAATGGGGAGGCCTTAATCTAGGGATAAACCCACAACAGTTGAAAAGCAGCCATGACAATGATAATCATATAGCTACTTCATGCTGTCACGAAAGGAAATTGTTGGCTTTATAGGAGTGTCCTGTACTTGTTTATCCTGGATTGCTGTTAACGTCAACTCTAAATTTCTAGCATTTGCAATGTTTGGTTTGCAATACATTTCAAACCCATTTTACCTTAAAAATTACAGATAAAGGTGATCGCTTAATATATAAGAAAAAATCCCCAATTAAAACTTACATTACAACGGAATTAAATTCAGAGCATGTTTAAAGTTTGCAAATGAACATGTAACAAGAGCTCAAAGAGAGTGCTGCCATGTTATGTTTCTAGTGATTTGAAAATACTTGTCATTTAAAAAAAAGAGATTTGAAAATACTTGTCATTTAAAAAAAAAATTAGGGTCAGACTTAGCAAAGCATAATTGTAATTCCCTTTCCTTTTCCTGCAACCCACCCATTTGCTCTCCCTTACATTCTCCTTAGTAGCATGTATTCTCCACACATGCACACACCAACCCACCCACCCAAACACACACCCTTTCTTTCTCTCCAAATTCGCAAGTGCATACACACAGGTTATTTCACTAAATAAAAATGACAACAAATCTGAAAAATAAGTTATGCGAGCATACCATCTACAATAACAGTGAGTCAACTATATATGAAATATGAAGACTGATTTTTTAAATTAAATTCACTATGGGAAAAACACATGTTTCTCACAAAGCACTGGATATTTTTAAATTAATTTTAAAAAGTTTGGAAACAAAGTGAGTAAGGTGATATCTACCAATTGGTCCAATAAAAGATAGCATCAGACCTGCTCTGTCTCCATCTCTGAGGTTTTGGACCACCACAGTAACCACCCTCTCTCTGTAGACTGTCAGGTTCTCAGAAAATGTAACCTATATTCCAAAGAGCAAGTGCTGTAATCTTTGGAAAGATGTGCTTCATTTTTCATGCAGAAAGACCAAAACCTTTAGTCATATGGAAAACTAAGATCAAATTTGACAATGAAGCCACAAATGTAGAGAATGGGGGTTGGTTGGGGTAGGCGTATGAGGGGGGATGGATGTGGGGAATGGGGAAGTGGTATTGGGGGGTTCTTTGGGGGGGTTGTATTTTAATGTTTTTATCTTTTATATGTTTTTATATGTTTATATACATTATGTTTATAGTTTTTATTTTGTAAGCTGCTCTGAGCCTTTTGAGGGAAGGGCAGGATAAACATTTAAATAAACAAAGAAACTGGTGTCTACATAATAGACACCAGTCTATCAGGGACAAAAGGACAATTAAATGTAAGTAGGTGTAACGTATAGGTCCCTACATTAACATTATTATCTGGCTTCAAAGATTGTTCATATTTCATTGCTGTCTAAAAAACCGAGGTGCTGACGGATGGAACATCTCTTACAGCCTGTTACAATCTTTCATACAAAGGGTTGAGTCAGTCTAGAGCTGAACTTCCTACGGGGAAAAAAGCAAGTAGCTCTCCATAGCATTGCATCAAGGGGGCTAAAACTGCTCCATGATGCTGCAGCTTTGGAATTTAATGGATTTTAATGGAGTCTGGATTTTAATGGAAAGTGTGATGGAAGGTGGTCAGAAGAGGAATGACGATGCCTTGGACATTTTGTGTTACACAAACTGAGGTCCTTCAAGATGGATACGTATAAGAGGCTGAACCACTATAATAAAGGATCTGAGCTACTCCACTTTTCAAGCTCTCACAAATTATTGTTTAAGAACCAGACCTGTGACTTAGCTAGCCTATTGTTCTCCCTTTTCGTCACCTGACATCACTATGATCATGCTCTGGAAGCTACATAAGCACTTAGACAGTACTGTGATGGTTCAGGTGCCTATACACAAACAAACCATGCTCCATGGCTCCTTCTTGCACTTCCAGTAATTCCTGTACTCATGCTTGCAGCACTCCTGAAGAGACACCCACATACATCATGTTTAATATATTTATGAAAGGGAAAGTTAGATGTTCACTTATAAACTCCACAAGTTTACATTTTCACCAGTTGCTCTACACATGGGCTGTGCGTGAGTTATGGGTGGAGATGGATGTGCCGCAAGAGTGCACACACCCCCACCCGCTACGGCAGCCACACGGGCAGCATCCATGCATGCCCACGCAACGGATCTGCATGGGCATGCATGAGCCCGTCCCGTTTAAAAAGGGCCAAAACAGTAAAAAAATAATTAAAAATGCTTATTACAGTGATTCTAAATATGGTTTATTTAGAAATAAGTTTGAGTTAACTGAAAAATAAATGATTTCTAACTGGTCTACTAAGAAAGACTACAGAGATATTTTTTGTCAAAGGACATAAAACCTCTTCTCATGCAGCAATCATAATACAGGATTTTTAAAGAACTCTGAACAATCATTATTCCATTTAAGGACACAATTCCTTCCGTCAGCTGTCCAACTTCAATCCTTAGACCTTCCCTAGCTTGTCATGAGTGAAACTGCATCCTCTTCCCCCTCTCTCAGAATCTAGTTCCCTGTAATTAAGGCCACTTTTACAGGGACGCCACCCACCCACGAACACCCGGAAACACCCATCGGATGGGTGGGAGAGCGTCCATGTAAATGTCCATGAGCGGGTGGGGGGGGAGAGCCCCGGAAAGGCAGTGCAGGGCGGGGCA